>JAPDSC010128226.1:0-16960 GCA_026290005.1 Latrodectus geometricus
ATTTTAAATATTTGCGAATGTGATTAGGGATCTGTATTGATGTAAATTTGATTAATATAAAATTATCTAAAAAAATTCTGACAAATGTATTTTTGATTTTCTTTTATAAATAAAATTTAATTTACCAGTTCATATGCGTTTGATTTATCTAGAAATTTTATATTGAGATATCAAGATTTTAAAGTAAAATTATTATAATTTTTCCCCTTAAACATAGCCTAAATACTTTTCAAATAATCGAACTAACATTGAAATCATTATCAAGAAGAAAGAGAAAAACTACTGATATATAATTAAAATAAATAGTTAACATAAAATAAATATGTACCAACTATTTTCGTAATAGAACAGCAAATTTATATAAATGGAATTTTCACAAATTTTTTATGACAGAAAGAAGAAATGTGGGAGAGTTAAATTTTAAGACTGATAAAAATTGTCATAAAAAATACTATATCCAGTCAATATCACTATTAAAAATTAATTATTATATAATTAATTTGAATATAGATAATTCCTTTGCTATGAATCATAATAAGCTTTTACTACTCATATAAGCTTTCGTGATACGTGATAATCTTTTTGTATATGTGGTATAAGAATCATATTTATGAATAATTTTATGAGATAGATAATATATATAAGTTTTGACAATTAACGAGTAACTTTTTATAAAAATGCTTAGCAAAGGATTAAGAAAATACAAACTCAAATTTTAAAGACAAAATACATTTTTCTTTTACTGAAAAAAGGTAATGCATTTCATTTTTTACAAAATAATCAGATTGTTTCTTTAATAAAAAATAAAAAAATGTATATCAATTCTGAGTATGCTTTTATATTTGTATCACATTGAGCATTAATATTAATAAAACTTCTTAATTGCTTGCCTAAAAATATCTCAAGATATGAAATATATTATATCTGAAATATTTTTATTCCTCTAAACATTTTCTAAACAACAAAGTTGAAATTTTATTAACAGATTTGAAAGCTAGATACCTTTAAACTATATTTTCTAAATTTTTTAACTATTTTCTATTTTTGAAATATAACAGCTTAAAAAAAATAATATCCAAATATGTTACAATCCAAATTTTTTAAATATTGCAATCTAAAAATAGACAACGAACCTAAATATACTTTAGCTTAGAATATTAGTAGCCAAGAACTTATGTTCTAGGTTCTTCTTTATTGTAATAAATATTAAATATTAGACAAAAATTTACTTTATTTTATTATTATATATTTAATAGATAATTCTCCGATGTTATCTCATCAAAAACTTAGAGATATATCATCATCTAATATTCTGATAAATGAGAGTAGTCTATATGTAGCAGGGCATAAAATCTTTCGCATGAAAACTTTGTCAAGATCTATTTACAAAGTTCCATTTTTCTTTGACATTAATACGATTGTGATTCTGTATTTCTCTGCAACATGATAATATCGATATAAGTATCTTTCCGGATTCGGAAAGGATTTCGGAGATAAGGCACTTCACCTAATGAATCCTATATAAATCAATAGAAGATGATAAAGCTCGTTACAATAATCACAAGAGGAACTTCTTTTTCTACCATTTTTATCATCCAATAATATTCGATAAATGCTACAATTACGGTTAACAGCTATTTCCTGAGTAAATTATTTTATCACTGATGGCAACAGTAGAGTGAATCGATACGAATTCACTTTTTCAATTTGGATTACTCAGAAAGCTCTAATGGGTAAAGAAAAGTAAAAAAGAGTTAAAAAATGAATTCACTGATTTAAGATGATTTTTATTGGTCTATTAAATTTTAAACTAATCTTGTGCAAATTATCAAATGACAAAAGTGATAAAATTCTAATTTCTTTATATCATTTTGTTCCATGAAAAATTGTTTATAAAACAAAACACTTAACTATTATTTTAATTATAAAATAACATTTTTTCGGTTTAATCATTCAATTTTAAATATTAGCAGTTAATGATCTCGCAAAAGATTTGGTTATACTTTTTTTTTACTTTTTTCATAACTAAGATCTAGTTTGACCGTGATTTTAGTAACACTACGATTACAATAAAACTCATTTAGGAACCAAACCCACACTGTTGAACTGACAAACAACTGTCTAATTTTTTGATCCTTCAACACAGCATAAAGTAGCGAGCGTCTAAAAGCAAACCAATTCTACTTTATTTTGAGATTCCTAGTAAATTACTCTTTTGTTTTCTACTGTTTACTAATTTAGTTTTTATTTTGGTATAATAAAGCTCTTGGTCTTGAAATATTCATGATATATAATAGCAAAATAAAAAAATTAATTCTACAAATTTTAGTGTAAATAATATGAAAGGAGTGTAGCATTACGTTTCTGCTTTTGATTTGCTCATCTATCGGGATGGAAGCTTGGAAGTTTTCTCTAGAAATCATTCAATCCACCTCCACTTAACTATGTTTTCGACACCCATGAATATAAATCTATCAATGAAAAGTACTCCTAGAGGAAGTTATGAGATAGCTATTAATAATGTGGCCTTCCGTTCAACAGTTAGTGAGCTCTAGTCCCACATAAGCCATGGATGTTTGTAGTCGTTTGATATCCTCGTCAAACTGTAGGTCATTCTTTAATTATCCTTAGTTGGCAAAAAATGACCATTTAGAGGTAAATAAACCAAACTAAACCTAGAATTTGGAGTACAATTTAGATGGAAACTGGTGAGTATCTTCGTATAATTTAGAAGCAGTTATAAAGCAAAAAATCCCATTGCGTAATATACCATCCAAGAGGTACCATTTCACTTGTAGAACATTGCGACTATGATCAATAAAGGCGTGTCTCAATCGCTTTTAATGGACACAGTGTATTTTCCATTAATTAGTGGTTTAAAATTTGTGAAGAACTAGTACCTTTCAGTGCATGCTTTTAAACTATTATGCAAATAATTTAAATGAGTAGTCGGAAGCGATCTTCAAAGCTTCCAGCACTTTCTGCCAACATATTCCCTTGGAGTAAAAATTGGAGGTTTTGTATAAAAAGGAAACCATGAATTCCTGACACAAATCTCCTTCATTGATTTGAATTTTCAAACCTGAATTTTAAAAAGTAATATACTCATTTATTAACAAAAGGTCATTTATTAACAAATAATCTATTTTAGTCCTGCAAGTAATTTCTAACAGCATCCGCACCACCTGCCTTGAACAGTTATAGATGTATATTAGTCTTCTGCATGCACGTTTGTCAGGATAGGTGCTTGGAATTTCTTCAGCTTTCTTCTTTTTCAAAACATGAATACAGCCTATTATTAATGATAAGTCCTCCCGAAAATTAATTTATATGGTGGATAGTAAATACCTGACAACGGATATTGGCCATTAAGCTTTACACGCTGTATGAACCTCAATAAAATGCTCATGTATAATGGATTTCAACATATTTATTTTTTTAAAAAAAAATTTAAGGACCGTATGTTGCTAGTTGATCTGTATTAATGTTTTATTTTATCTTTATCTGTGATGGAGGACCTATATACATGTTCTTTATTTTTAAGTTTAATATCGCGTGACTTCAAACCTAGTAATCCGTTTCCCTGGATTTCTTTAAGCTAAAGCCCTTTCGGTATAAATATATATTGCATATATTGTTTACACTTGGATGTAATTTTCACTTTTCCCGTAAGAAAAAGACATTCAATGCTTAAAATTCACTTTGTTTTCTTTTATATTCAAAGATAAAAAAAACTAGCAAAAATAAGAGAATCACAACAAATTTTTTTCTGAAGTATCTTGTTTGGCAATATATACACATGTAATTTGTTTTAGTTGTTCTAATGTGTTCAGACTTGGTTTTACAATACTTACTTTTTAAATAAATCTTATAATATTATAATTTCTATTATGTACATAAAATAATGCAAACTTTCCAGACAACATAATGTTTCATTTATTCGTTAATGAAATCTACTGAGTCTCACATGATTAACCACCAAATGCTGGCTATACTGACGCGTCACAATGAATAAACCAGGAAATTTATAAACAACATTGAAAAATTAGAGGCCATGGTGGCCTGGAAGGTTTCAGCGTTCATTCTATTATCGAGAGGTAGTGAATTCAAATCCCATTCTGACCAATGATCCTTCATGTTTGCTAATGACTGCTGGAGCACGTTAAATATGTTGTTATCATAATATCTTCCTTGTGAAATGATGCCTCTGAGGGTGGTAAGTCAAGTCTGGAAATCTTCTACTTGGTCCCTGCTTCTAAATTTCGATGACCCACTTTCTTTCGTGGCAACAATGGCATACCCATTGGGTGCTCACTATGTAAGTTGACATCATTTTCTCCCCTTGTAATGCTAAAATCCTGTACCATTAGAAATTTTAAAAAATCAATAAGGAATTATAGTTTTAATTTCTTTCATAACACTGATATCTTTAAATAGCTAATTCTTAACCGTAATTTGATCTCCTTAATGTATTTAACTATGTATTGAAGAACTTTGAGATTTACATATATATTAGGTATTTAATTTTTTTTTTTATTTCTAATGTTCGGCTGCTACAGAATTTCCACATTTCAACACAACAAAGGAAGGAGCTGATGACAACTTATTTAGTGAGGAATCCAATGGATGTGCCATTATTGCTCAGAAAGTGGATATGTCTTCGTAATTTAGAAACAGGAAGGAAGCAAAAGAACTTGCCCCGCCACCTTTATAGGTACCTATTCACATAGAATATATTGCGACCAAGACATATGCATGCTCTAGCCAACAATATCGAACACTGTGGATCTTCCATAAAGTTAAGAATTAACGAACCACGGTCTCCTTAGGTATTCATTATTATAATTATTAATAAGAAATATAATATATTATTATTAACAGAAGAATATAATAAGAAGAATAAATAAATAATACATTATTATTATTAACAACTAACATGTTATATTTTAAGGATAAAAATCAGAAAAATAAAGGAAAATATATATAAATCAATATACATCAATAAAATGTTATTATGAAAGTGGATGTTGCCAAATTTTCATTTTAAATCTTTGGTAGAAAGTGAAAAACAAACTTGACTCTCTCCACTGAGTTATTTTTGGAGACTGGGTGCATTGTATAAAAAAATCTCTTACTACGAAAGTGCTTTAGTAAGTTTAATTTTTTTCAATTTTTCAATTTTATTTCCTTTGAAACTTCAGCTGCTTTATAGATATACATGTTATCTGTAGTGATTTAATTTCATTAGATTTCTCGTTTTCTTTATAATGTTTGGAAAAGACAAAATCTTTATTTTTTCACGTAGACTTTGTATCTTTCAAAAATATTTAAGTTTGCTGCAATACGATATGCTTATAGTTCGAAATAAAAGAATACTAAACTGAAGAAACAATTCTAAATCAAAGAAAGAAGTATATTTTATCTTTAATTCGACAAAAAAGTACAGCTATTGTTAAAAAAAAAAGTTTATTCACTTTAATAATTGATATCCTCTAAACAAGAAACGTAAAAGATATCGAAACAAGAAACTGTCAAAAATTCCTAATATTTTTAAACTTTTCACTTTTTACTTATTTATTTCATTTGCATCAGATTTTAAATCATTGAAAATAAAAACAAAAAATAAAAACTTAAATTATCAAATCAAAAATAAAGTAATATGAATTTCTATGTATGCTTTAGAGGCTTCTTTATTATTTGTTCTATTCTTACCACTTTTTTATTATTTTTTATGTTTTTTGTATTTAAAATCGACCCTGTTGTGGGCTTTTTTTTTTTTTTTTATTGTAGATGTAGACAAAAATTTCCCATTTTTATAATATTTTGCAGAATTTCCGGTTTTCAATTTCCGATACTGAGGAATATATTTTAGCCACTCACAGAAATGAGAATATATTTGGGATAAAAGTAGAATATTCGAACAAAATTTAGTATTCTTTCTTGGAAAAAAAAATTCGCAAATACTTCCAACAAAACTGAGGAAAATAAATGTTATGTTATCGATGATAGTTGTGATTAATAAAATAAAAACCATGCTTTTATTATTAAGTATAAAATGAAACGCACGTGCGCATGCATTTTATTAAATATAATTCTGTATAAAAAGAAAGCACAATTGAATTTTTTGAGGTCCACTATATATTTCAGATAAATTGCTCGTGAATCACTATCTTATTCTAATTTTAAATAAATAAAAAGAATTTTTATAAGTTGAAAGTAATTTCTATATGACTAGCGTTCCTTTTTTGTGAGCTTTGAGAACTGTGCTCAAATGCTCGAATTCAGGTTAATCTTGCCAACGTTATTGAGAACTAGGAAATCAAGATTACATTCTTTCTTGGCCGAGCCTTCTACAAGAAAACGTATACCTGTTGTTCAGGAAAAAATTTGTGATTTAGAAAATAGCTATTCTTAAAATTTATTAATGAGATTAACTATTTGCTTATAAAATGTCAATTTACATTCCTGATATTTTTGGATAAAACTTCTACTTCGTCAGATTAAATTATAAATATATTTCATTCTAACTTTTAATCTACAACAAATATGAAGCTAATGTTGTTATTATAAAGTTCACTATAAATAACAACGACAGTTAATATCTTCTTATTGCAACAGTTGCGAAAATTTTTATTGTCGTCTTTAAATATATTGACAATAAGAACATTTTCAACATTTCCAATTCTAAATAAAAGAATAATGGGCAAGAGTTTACAAGCTGGTACCCTTTGGTTTTTGGCTATTTTATTGACGCCTAGATAAGCACTAAGATGTGATAACAAAATGGTCGCTGTCGCTACACAAAAGTTAAACTAAGCTAAAATTAAGCGTTAATCAGGGTTATCAGAAATTAAAATTTATTGATAAAATTTATCATCAAATTTTTGCCAAACCAAGGGTTATCGTTTGTATCTTGAACCCGAATAATGACTTTTTCATACGTGTTTCATAATTTTATAGTACATTTTTATGCGATAATATTTTTGCATTTTATCATATTTAAAATGTTCTACATATTTAGTTACATTTTTTTAATTTAAATTTTACATAATTCCTTCTATAGATACATTCTTTTTTTCCTCCCTGGCAGTGCTGTTTCACCTATTATAATAAAAGGAATTCATAAATATTTTCATTTTCTACTATAAAAGGAAAAAATATTAACTTTCCTATCTTAAACTATATCAGAAATATTGAAACAATGTAGGATAACTTGAATAGTAAAGAAATACCATATTTTTAATTCTCTGTATTGAATTAATTATTATATAGGGTTTATACGTAATCTTGAAACTGTATGTTTTTAAATTGTATTGTTCAAAAGCATTAATTACAACTAAAGAATTTATAATTTTTATTTTCAACCATTGGTAAAAACAATATATACTCAGAAAGAAACACAAAAAATACAATATTAACCAGACAAAAATAAATAGAAAATAAAACATTTAAAAGAAAAGAAAATGTATTCCTTATGAAAAGTGTTTCTTAAATGCAATTTTAATGAGTTGTCAAATAATAGTTTATATTAGTGACAGTTCTTTTTATCAAATGTGATGCAAAAAAAAAGAAGCAAACTTACATTAAATAAAGAAAGAGACATTTAAATTCCATTATTTAGTAAAACAAATATATTATTTAACTCTTTACATTCAAATATCTTAAATATTTAATCAGCTATTTCTAAGAGTAAAATATAGAAATCACTACGTTTACCACCAAAAACAAACTCCACTGTTGCCACATAAAAAATTTCAGTATAAAATAAATGTCTTTTTCATAGGGATAAAACAAATCAATAAAAAATAATAATATTATAGAAATTATATATTATTATTATAGCAATTATAATTTCAGTTTAAAACATTAAGAATTAAAAAATTCAATATTAAGTTATTTTTCTCAGTGTTTCAAACTTTTTGAAATATTTGATATATTGCCCTCCTACAAGCTTATCTGATTAAAAAGCACTCTTGTGGGAATAGATTTGAAAGCATGAAACCAAAACATAAGTTCCAAACATGTTATTTAGAAGCTAGAATTTTTTATGAATTAAACTTATCAATTAAAATTCAATTAGTAGTTTTTCTATTAATTATTTCTGTATTATACTTAATACATTGCTTTCACTTCGTAAGAAAACAATGTACATTGTACATCACGAAAGCAAATTTATAGAAATTTTGATCCAATTTTGTTGAACAAATCCTTTATAAAAAATATTAAATTTTGCCAATTTTATTTTTTCAATTACTAAAATTTTTAAAATTAAGAACTTTTTTTTAAACTTCGCAATTATTTAATTGTGTATTTCCTTAGTTCTGCTGCTTATTATTGCTTATAGGTATTTATTACGAGATTATGATTAAAAAGTAATATATTATATTAGCGCTTATTATTAACTGAATATTTTAATTCGTTATCTCGTTTGTGTGAAAATATGAGCTTCTTTAAGCTAAATCATATGTATTATAAGAATATTTTATGTTATTACAGAAATTGTACTTCTAATTTTCATACTGGATAATTAAAGCTATGGAAATATTAGCCTTTTATAAAAATTTATTATATCCAAAAATAGAATTTTATAAAACATCATGAAATAAGGTTTCATTGGATAACCACAATTTTGATTAAATAAATCTTTGTTTATTCTGTTCCATAATAGTTTATTTTACGTATAGCCTTGAAAGATAAATATATAAATGCAAATTTTGCGATTGTTATACTGCATTTCTGTGTTTATATCAAAAGATAATATTTTAGCATTAAATTAAGTAAATGGATAACTCCAAAGTAATGATTAATTTTAAAGTCATTTTTTTTTAAAAAATCATTGATAAATTTTGATCAATAATCAAAACATTTTGAAATTAATGCTAGTCTACAAATGGGATTTGAAATATTGAAACATTTGAACAAGCAAATTATATTATAACATTCATTAATTTTTATATAAAAATATATACCTTTGATGTTCAAATGCCTCACAACAACCTTTATCACTTAGGCTATTAAATATTTGGTTTCAAATAGATGCGCAAAAATATAAAATATATGAAACATGGTTTCTAATTCTTGCTTTCAATCATATGTTTAAAAGTTTGGAATGATAAAAAGAAAATAAATCATACAGAATCAAGTAACTTAAAATTTTTAATATCCTTATTATACACATATTAAACTATACTCTTGAAACATAATATCAATATATTTTATACAACAAATCTATACATTAGTTTTTTTTTTTTTTTTTTTTTTTTTTTTTTTTTTTTTACAAAAATAGACTAAAAATGTAATATTGATATTTTTTCACAATCAAAGTAATTAATTTCCGAATACAAATTAAAAAATTTATCTTCCAAATATTAAGAAAAACAAATAAAATAAATAAAGGCCTATTTCGTTTGATATAAAATAGATGAGAAGTAAATTATTTCATTCAAATAGTTTTAAATGTCTTCAGTTTACGTAACTCTTTATTCTTGGAAATGAATTTAAATACGTAGAGCGCATTTGTTAAAAAGAAATTTAAATTCTAAGTAAGAGTCAGCGAATAATTTTGGATAAAGGTTTTTGTTTCTTTAGAAGAGTTTCTTGAAATTCTCATTTGCATAAGAGAAAGAAGAATTTCTCTTCTAATGAATTGTCGAGTTATTCTCTGTTTTTCACTGATTCTCACGTGAATTCTCGTTTGAAAAACGCAGAAATAAGATATTCTGGCTTAAGGAAATGTCTTATTGTGGTTCGTAATGAGAAAGCACAGGAATTTAAACATAAAAATGAAACTTAAATTAGTATATTTCATAAAGGAAGGAAGTGCTTTATGAAAAAGAGCTCACAATTAATTTTTGTCTCACTTCCATTAAAAATATTTAATTACTTAATAATGTTTTGTAACTTATTAGCATTTTTAATAATAATGTAATGCTACAACATATTAACGATAAAATGTTAGGTTATGTGGATATAATAGAGCATAAATAATATACATAAATATATAATATAATCAATTAAGAAATGAAACTTTAATGATTTAAGACTTGGATTGGATCTTTTAATTTTTAACTTACTTCTTTTCAATGAAGTTTAGTAAATATTATTATCATTTTTTTAATATTAAAGTAATGCTACAACAAATTAAAAATAAAAATTCATGTTATATGGATATAATAGAGCATAAATAATATCTATAAATAGAATTATTAATTGGAAATAGCAAGAAGAATGTTTTATGCCTTGGATATTAACAATGCAAAAATAAATCCACTAAAGTAATTATTGCAGGTTCTTAATATAAAAAAATAAAATGATATAGACAGAGTTACCAATTTGAGAAAATATTCAAAAAATACTAAAGGCATTAGACTCCCATAGCTTTAATTTTTGTCAATTAATGGTTGACATAATTTTTTTGTCAAGAAATAAAATACCACTAATAACAGCTGTATAATAATGAGCTGCTATTATTATGAAGCGTTTCTCTAGCGTTGAACATTTTCTAAATAAAACTTTTGTAAAAATAATTTTAAATAATCCTTAATTTTAAAGCACAAAATTAGTTGTTCTTCTACTCGCTAGATTGCAGCACCGTTATTTACAATGAGGGAAAAGAATAAGTCTAGTGAGCAGCTCTTATTTCATTCTCCATTCAGAGACAAAAGTTTAAGTACACATAATTAATGATGAACCAGCTGAAAGATAACAAAAAGTGTTTTTATGTATTTGTATGTTGTTTGGGATATGATAATAAGATAATATAATATTTATTCGGATAATGAGTGTATTTCAACTTCAAACCACCCTAAATAATAATTATTGAAATGTTTTAGGTTTTCAAGAAAGAGAAAAAATGTAATCCTTACACAGAACAAGGAATAGATTTAGCCATTCAAGGTAAATATTATTGAATTGTTGAATACCTATCTTAACACCACGAAATAATAATGTTACGGGTAATCAATGTGTTGTAGAAATTTAATCAATGTGTTTTAATAATCAATGTGATGTAGTCACAGGTGCTGAGAAAAATAGCAATATGTGCATTATTATACTTCCCTACATCTGTTAGTTCCTATAGTTGAACTTTATAAGTTCAACTATGGGAACTAACAGATGTAGATGGGAACTAACAGAGTCCAACAATGGGAAAGATGTAGGAAGATGTAGGGGAGATGTAAAAAACAGCCGTTTGAGAGTCTTCATAATTTAAAAGCAAAACAAACTAGAGACCTCAAAATTTGACGTGATATTACTAAAGGTATCGTTTCACTTGGAGGGCATCAAACCCATAAATAAAGGTAAGCCTACAGATTTAAATCTAAATACCGAAATCGTGTCTTCTTTTAGTTGTGAATCTTTCAATATAGAGTCAAATAGTTGGACAAGAAAAAAGGATCATAATTGCTTTGTCAATTACTAAATTACATTATTATCAATTTCTCTCACATTTCGTAACAAATCAGTATAAAAGCACATCTCTATTTTGATTACTTACCCTGGTTGTCATGATTATTACTTTAGTTGGTGGTAGCCTTATAAGTTAGCATGTTGTTCTCAGTATCGGAAGGTAATAAATTCGAACCACGGTTTTACCAATCATCCATCGTGTTCTCTAAAGGCAATTGTAATATGTTAAATAAGTCGTGTATGCAACATTCTTCCAGTGAACTGATACCTTTGGGGTGATAGTTAAAGTATTGGGGAGTCCTTTTCTTGGTCCCTGCATATAAATGACGAAGACTAACATTTCTATCGGCTGTTTCGTTATAATTGGTTGCGCCAAGCTCAGAGCCAGGTTCAGGGAAGTATGCTGTTGTAAAAACAACAGCAACTGTTTCTGCTTCTGCCATTAGTGTAATCCCATCACCTTTCCAGAAAATCACTGCATTTGTACGTTTTAATCCAGTTGTTGCTACAGACAATGAAATAGTTTGTGTAAATGACAATCTCTTGAGATGAAATTGATGCCTAATTAACTGATTTTCTTGTTTGAATGTTTTGGGTCTCTTCATTAATGGCAAAAGCGATAATTCTTCTATTTTCGTTTTTACAAGTAACACATTTCAACTTTGCACTGTATAATTTCAACGTGAATATAGCGATTACTTTTTATCTCGAAGTAATAAAAAACAGTTAATAAAGAGAATGTGTAACATATAATAGTAAGTAATAGTTAATAAAAATGTAACATAATCCTCTAATCTGCATCAGAATATGATATAAATTAAGAATCATGCATGCACAAACTTATTTTCTTCCCATTTAATTCAACCCTGTGATATAAAGATCTATTCAAATAAATATCATCAAAATCGTCTCTTCCAGAGAAAACCAAATTGAGAAATAAAATTATCTAAGATTTACTCACTCAATGCCTTTCGCGATAAATTCAGTGAGAGAAAAAATGTTGGCTGGATGTAGTTATCCAGAATTATCGGATCATAAGAACAATATAAGAAGAATTGAGTTTTCTGATTAGATTATTATAATAGCCTTTATCATTTTCCTCTAGTTTTGATTTTTATAGGATTTATTAGGTGGACTTCCTTAATTTACAAGATCTCACTGAATTGAAAAAAAAAAGATATTTTTACGCGTTAAGAAAGGATAATTGCAATTGAATTGATGTCAAAGAAAAGCGAAATTGTGATAATGGATTTTGACAGAGTGTCAGACAGAACGACCATTTCCTATAAGCTGGAATTCATCTGGTGGGTTTGATAATAATCTTCAAGATTGTTACGGCATTTTCCTTATAATTGGATAGTATTGCGTGGAGTAAGGCTTTTCAAATAATTATGTACTTTTAAAGTAATACACTTAAAATAATATTGTTTTTTATTGTGTAAAACGTAAATATATGTGTTTAATAGATATTAATTTTCTTCTATACATACTTTTTTTAGAGAATTATCATAAAAACGCTTTCGATGCATCAATGTAAAAAATATATTATTATAATGAAAAGCGTACATTAGATACAGTAAATCATTTTCTATATATTATGGAAGCATATCTGTATATTAAGATGACAATGTTTCCTTTCATATATATGTGTCATTGTATAAAATTGAAGCCTATTGAGAGCAATTTTGCTCTTTAATAGTTTATCTATAATGAGCAACAAATCTTAATATAATCTTATTAGAAATACATGAGCTTAACACACACAAATCAAAAATATAACACACAATACAAATCAAAAATATACTTACTAAAAAATTTAACAGACATTAAAAGGCATAATACAATCTGTGATTTTATACAAACAAAAGATTATTATGTTCCTAGTTTGTATAATTCAATATCAAAACGAATAAATTCAGCAGCAAAGAGATAAGGAAAAATTCTACATAGCATTGCCTTATTATTCGTCATCCTATATATAAAGATTTGACTTCATTGAATTCAAATATACATGCTTACGTTAGTGATAACTCATTGTTACTGTTACGATTTGAATTCACTCGTTTGCTGCACAAAAACATCAAGGAATTCAGAAACGAAAAATGTGTTTTGTAATGCCAACTTATAAGGCCTGTCTGCTAGCTTCACGCACGTTACGTTTGCATTTTCAATGTATATGATTTGAATCTTTGTCTCGTAGTAGTGGTTTTACATTTCGTTTTCTTTTTAAGAAATTCAACAATATGCAAATTACCTTAATTTTGAAGAGTGTATTTGAACTCTGAAACAGAAATGGTCATGTTAATCACTAAGCACATATGTAATAAATTTTTTTATAAATAAATTTTATGAAATACGTTTATATAATTTAACTCTTTGTTAAGAGTATATAAAATTTTAATTTAAATTTGTAAATTTAAATTACGATTGGCTTTGAATGCTTTAAAATAATCATGATACGAATCCGTTCAGAAAACTATGAAACGTCTTTTTTAATAAGTTTCTCTCTCTATTTCTCTCTCAGTAACAAAATGTGCCAAATGAGTACTGAATACATTAAAATGTTTTTAAATATGTTACTGAGAATAAAAAATTCTTTTAATGAAAAAATAGCGTAAAATGGGGAAAAAAATATCTTACGCGATTAAATCATTGGTATTATAAAAGCAAAATTTAAAAGAAAAATGAATAGGAAAATTTATTTTAAAAGCATTTGATTTAAATAAAGAATTTAGATAAATATAAAATTAATGAATTCCTCACTACACACAATGAAAGTATTTTTCTTATTTTTGTAATTTTGTTCATTTCAGGATAATGCTACAATTAATAGACTTCAGTTGTAATATCTTTTTCAAATTCTCATTAAAAATATTTAACATTTAACTTTACAGATGAAATCAAATTACTTTGTAGAAAAATAAATTAAGTTTTTGTCTTTTAATTTAAATATTCCCAGTATAATAAATTTTATTTATAGTAAAACATTTGTCAAATGCTTTTGTTAAAAATAAAATAAACTAACACTCTTGTATATTGAATGAGTTCGAATTATTAATATTATTTTACAAATATTTGGAATTCCGAACTCAGATATACCCTATAAAACAAGCAAATTATTTAAAGAGTATGTTTCTTAAAATAAAATTATCTCTACATACGTATTTTGTAAGAAAAAGTTATCAACACAAACGCACAAGCATTTAAAGAGAAAACATTGAAATTCTGTTTCACAATTAAATGTCAAAATCAACAGACGAACTCTTTTTTACTGTCCATATATTTAAATTGCAAGGACTGCGACAGGTTTCTCTTTTAAAGTATCGTGTTGGAGCTGCAAAATTGTGGTCTCGATATCTATATTAACAGAAGATCTCGTGTTCACTGATGGCTTCAGACGCACGCTGTGTCATAATATCTGCTAAGTGAAATTATGTCATTAGTAATAGGCAAGATTGGCAATTAGTACCAGATTCTAAATTACAAAAACCCAATTTTGGGTTAATGGCTTATCATCCAGAAAATTTCCCACTATACAAATTGCTTTTATCTGTTTAAAAAGAAAAAAAAAAAACATGAGATTTTTGGCTAAAGAAAGACCACCTACTAGATGGTTGGAAGATACCTACTGAAAGGTACCCAAGTACTTTAAAAATAAAGAATTGGAAAGGAGTGACTAATAATAGAAAACACTGGAGGGAACGTGTGGATGAGATGGCAAATATCAGTAAAGGATTGTTGTGCTTGAGGTATTTATTATAAGGTAGATAAGTTTACCAGTATCAGTGGGATATGGTCTTTAGTGGTAATGTGTACAAACATTTCTTCAGTGGAAATCTTGTTGTAAAAATGATGGTGATAGTGAAAAATAACTATATTTACTATTCTTCCACAATACAATTTACTTCGCTTTACTTAAAATGCTTTTTGCAATGCCGAATTAGCTTTCAGACACAGAGCAATTAAAAAATAATGTAAGGTGTGGAATTCTCTTTAGTTACCTAATTATTCAATAAAGATGTCAGAGTTCCTTTCATACATGTTTCAATGCCTTTCCAATCAGCAGCATATTAGGAAAAACGAAACACGCTCGATGCCGAAACAATATTTCTTCAATAATAGGGAAAAAAAAGTATAACTTATATCATATATAAGTATCATTTTCTCAATTACACTGTGAAAATGTAGCAAGTAAAAGGAAACAAATAGTCAATTTTTTCTCTGTCTTGATTATTCATAGAGGTTACGCTCAAATGAAAATTGTAAAAGACAGAAATATATTCATATCTCCGTTCTCTAAGTGAGAAAAGCTCCAAAATATTGTGCACTATAGCATCAATAACTATACATTGAGTTCAAATCGTGGTTACTTATAATTAGTAACGGTGTAAACTAATTATAAGTGTTGTAATAAAAACTTCATAGCCTATATGAGTAACTTAGACGTTGTCAAGCATCCTAATGACAATGTTATATATATAAAGAAAAATTTCATGTTTTAACATTTCTATGAAATTTTTCTATGATTAAACTGATATCAAGTACATTCGTATTTTCATAAGTGTAAGCAAAGAAAATTCATTAAAGGAGATTCTTTTTTACATTATAACAATAACTTCTATAATTTTTAGCTCTAATTTGAAATCTCTGGTTTTGACAACAAGGATAATTTTATAACTCATCTAAAGTAATTGTTTATTTCCAATGAAAATTTGGTTAAAGATAACAAATTCACTGTGTATATTTATCTGAACATACGAGATTCTACATCTATTTGTCCAAATGTAAAACCCCTAAAATAAAATAAGGGCAACCAGTTTCTACTTTTACTTGGTACCAACATATGACTAAATTTAGCTCAAATCTTTTTTAACATAAAATCAATCAAAAAAAGTTAAATACGTTTTATGCTCTTTATATTAAAACAAAGAATAATAACTTAGAGATGATTGTTTTCATTTAACTAAAATGTATTTTCAAAAATGTCACGAAATAAATTGTTCTGAGATTGATTTTAAATTTACAAAATTCTCTTAAAAATATAAAAAATTACCTTCTGACTCACACACACATAAAGTTATTATATCCACAGGAATGCTTTCTATTTTTAGTTGAAATCATTTTCTATCGCAGAATGAAACTTTTCCAAAGTTGCATGCTTTATCTTGAAATCCAATTTTCTCTAAAAATGAACATATTCTCTGTTGGTTCATGTTTTCCTGCTGCATTTTACAAAGATTTTAGAAATTTATATCTCTGCATCTTTTAGAGAATTGGAAATTCAGCTGGTTAGGAAATGTAGATATTTTTTTTAAATATTATTCATTGCCGCTGAATGAAACTTCTGTATATATTTCATGACATTATCATTTGAATATTTTTTGAGTGGCATAATTCTTTCCAACCAAATCCACGCGATTCAATTTGTGCAAATTTGTATGATGCATGTGGTGACCAGGTGGAGAAAAGTATCGTTCTCGTGCCTGGGAAAGCGAAGGTTCTCCCTCTCTCTCTCTCTCTCTCTCTCTCTCTCTCTCTCTCTCTCTCTCTC
>JAPDSC010128226.1:16970-27598 GCA_026290005.1 Latrodectus geometricus
TCTCTCTCTCTCTCTCTCTCTCTCTCTCTCTCTCTCTCTCTCTCTCTGTACTTGTTTCAGTAAATGAACAGCCTTATTTAGAGAACCTGTTTTACAGGGGGGAAACTTAAAAATTCTACTTTGCCTAAAAAAGGACTCAAGGCTTAATTCTCACTTACATTTTTATGAACACAAATGTAAAAAAAAAAAAAATCAAGAATAAAATCCCTAAGCGGTTTAACTCAAAAATATTCTAATAAATAACAAGTAATATATTTAATTTGTAAAAAAAATGGAGGAAATGTCTCATCAACAGTAGATCGCTTCGGCTTCATCAAAACCTGTAATCAAATCCAAAATAATAATTACTTACCCGCATTCAAGTGAAGACACAATGGAGGAAACTTCCTTTTTTAATTCAGCTTTTTACAAGAATATTTTATAGGATACAGTTTACACAATTTTAAATTTCCTTAGTGAACATACATTAACATCAACATCCAGATTTCATTTAGAAATATAAGAAAACAATTCAGGGATCTCTGTAAAAGAAAAGGAATAAAAGCAAGAAAAATGAAAAAAATTGCCGAAAAGAAAACACCGTAAAATCAATTTAAAAAAAAAAAAAAAAAGCCTTGACCTGTAAAATTCCAATATGGCAATGCAGAATCCCACCCTAGATTACAGAAAATGCAAAGAAAGCCTCTCTGAAAAACTCCACGTTTCCAACTTCTTTAACTTTGAAACAAAACTTTAGAATAAAAAAAATTCCACCAGCAGGCAGGAGATGTATAAAAAGCAGACGATATCAGAAACTGAAAGTGTCATACGACAACATGCCTATATTAAAAGATCATCAGGGTATAATGCATCTCGATTGATGTACCATGGCTTGGAAGTGTTAACCATATCACTTGACCATGGTTTAAAATTACGAGGTTTGTTGGCCATATATTTAACAACTTCTCTTATGCCAAAAATGAGCATTCAGAGGCGAGTTGCAAACAAATAAGCAAAGCAAATGTTCGAAAAAATGTCATTAAAGGTGCTGTTTATCTTCTCTGCAACAATTACGAAGATTCTAATTAATTAAAAAACTGTTTCAATGAATAAAGAAAAATAAACCATCACAAAACTTGGCTCTGGATTCATTTTGCTTAACTTACTATACATCATTCAAATATTCGATTGTGTAAGGATAATTGCTTTATTGCCTGATTCTTACAATTTCAAATCACGGTCAAACGGCGAGAACGAAACTTTAAATTGATTCCATATCATGTATTTGGAGAGATATAAATATTAAATAGACTTTCTTAAGATATAAGTCTGTGATTAGATCAAAGAATTTTTAAAAATGCATTATGACGGTAAGGCACAGTGACAATAGAGGTAATATCAAGATCATCCATGCAAAGAGTTCTAAATATGCCATGTCATAACCTTAAATAACGGAAGACCAATATTGATTTTGCTTTGTTTGCATGTTTATCTGTTATTGTAGTTAATTTACTTATTATGGTTCTAAAGAAAATTTTCTTTAAAATTAATGAAAATATCTTAGTTTTCTGATTTGAATAATACTATAGCTGCTAGTAATAAAAATACGAGGGTTACTCTGAAATTTTTGAGATACACGCAGACAAAAATTTACAAAATGAAAATAACGGTTTAATTTTAAAATACAAAGTATTTTAACACAGAAGACGATTTTTTACTGACTTACTTCAACTTGTTTGGCGTAGAATAAATTTTAAACAGAAAAGAAAATGGAGTTGACGCGAGAACATTTTCGCACTATGATTTTTTACGATTTTAAAGCAGGATTAAATCAAGAAGAATGCGTTCAACGGTTGCAATTAACATTTGGTGATGAATCTCCAGCTCGTGCTACTGTATTCAGATGGTTTAGAGAATTTAGAAGAGGTCGCAATTTTCTTCAGGATGAAGAACACACAAGAAGGCCGTCGTCGGCAGTAATCCCGGATAATGTGTCTGCCATACGAAAAATGTTAATGGGTGATAATCGCTGTATCTATCAAAAGATACAGAAGGGACTTAACATTGGATCCGCAGCCATACACAAAATCATTCATGAAGAATTACATATGAAAAATGTAGTTTGCCGTTGGGTTCCCCATAATCTAACTGATCACAAAAAGAAAGAGCGCTTCAGAATCAGTAAATAAACTCTTAAATTGCTAAATGAAGGTGGCAACCGCATCATTTCTAAAATTGTAACAGGTGATGAAACGTACATATCGTTTTTTGACGTTCCAACACGTCAAGAAAGCAAAGTATGGGTCTTTGAAGATGATCTCACGCCGACAATGGTGAAAAAACAACGCGCACTGAAAAAAGTGATTAATGCCGTTTTCTTCAGAAGTACGGGATTGGGCAAAGCCATCAAGCTGGAAGGACAGAAGACAGTAACAGCAAACTGTTATACCACTAAATGTTTTCCAGAAATTCTACAAGAACTGAATGTTAGGGGACTAATGCTTCACCATGGCAATGCATCTTCACATACAGCCGGATTAACAGTTGAATTTCTTAAATAAAAACAAATTAAAGTGATCGAACATTTGCCGTATTCACTTGATCTAGCTATGTGCGACTTTTGGTTATTCTTTAATATAAAAAAGAACTTACGTGGACGTCGTTTTCATTCAGAAGAAGAGATTGATGTGGCTATAAATGCATTTTTTTTCATCTATTCCAAGAAATGAATGGCTTGAGGCATTTAATCTGTGGAAAATTCATCTACAAAAGTGCATTGATGCTGGAGGAGACTACTTTAAGCACTCCTAAAATATTGTAAATATAACTTTAAAAACCTAGTTCTATCTCAAAAATTTCAGAGTGACCCTCGTAGTTACACTTATCACAAAGTGGATATTTTTTGCAACCCCCAGACACTTACAAATTTCCATCTTCCACTATAACAATAAATATGATTGATAGCATCTTGGAGAGGAATGAATGAGAGAGTCACTCAATGGGTGTGCCATCTTTATTCTGATAGTGGGTAAGATCTCGTGATTTAGAAGTAGAAACTAAGCAGAAGACGCCCAGAAATATAACTTTGGGAGCATATTTTTTACGCGTTCCAACAACCATTAGAGAACGGTGACGAGTCTTCGGTTGGTATAGAGCTCATTATCTTCCATGATGAAATGAATACTACCAAAATGAAAATAAATATTTAAACAACTTTCAATATATCCTAATTTTTTTTCTCGATTATTCACATCAAAATTTTGTAAGAAAAATCTATCTTGATTGTTTTTATATTGGAGTGTGCTACTAAAAGCTTTTGAAATGCATTGGAATTTTATGGCTATGATTCTAAATGTGGCGTCTAAATTCACATAACATAAAAAGTTCCATATAGCCACCTAAATGGTTTCTGATTCCTAAATCTGATATTTCATTGGTCAACTCTCTTTGCTTCAGATCAATATTTCGCAGACTAATCCCACATTGGGCTTAAAGACTTATAATGGTTTGAAATACACTTTAAAATGCATGTCACAAGCAAATTAATCCTCATGTTGAACTAAACTGCACCAGTAAAAGACAGCAGCATAAGAATTTTCTTTCTGTTCACTACTAATAAATAAGTCCGCGCTGTGACAGTAAAATGACTAGCACTCTTACCTTCTATTCAACAGCTCTTAGGCTCAAACACCACATTGGGTTTGGATGTTGAAGTGGTTTAGAATCCCCTTTAAACACTAAGTTTCGGTCTAATTAGACTTAGTGTGTAGAAAATGAACGTTGAGATACAAACCAAACTGATAACTAAGTAAAAGCAATTTATACATTCATTAAAATTTTATAATATATTTTATTAACATTTAAAATATATATTATTACAAATATTAATTTAAAGGTATCAATTGAAATGTTTCTCTTGTAATATTTTAAGAATATTTCGTACGAAACAGTTACAGCCTTACGGAACTCACTTCGATGAAACGAAATTGCTATCTCCTAATATCTTAATGTCTATTTTAAGTGTAGCATGTTTAATTTCCTTTAGAACGAAGAAATTACTCTACGTGTAAATACAGTACGTCTGTTCATACTAATAATGAATATATCTATATCTACATTTAAAAAATAGAAATATAACACATTGCTAAACATAGAAGTTACTATCTAACAAAACTTTTTAAGTGATGATAGAAAATGTGTGTACTCAACTCTTCAGAACCATACATGTTTATGTGGTTTCATAAAATTTTGAAATGTAAGCACTATATTATACAAATTCATAATATTTGCATGCTATAATTGTGGTATATAATATTGATCTTCGAATGTTCCTGACCGCAAGAGGAACAAGATGAGCCTTGAGATCAGCAAACCATATAAATAGTCCAACTAAATGTCTCAGATAATATTCAATAAGATGCTTGTTCTGAGACTTGACTGAGGATTGTCCGAGGCACTAATTGACTGAATATTATCTAAGAGTGTCATGGAATTCCTCAAACATCTACGGCACATATTCTAATGACTCCCTTTTATGAGTGTGCTTTGTTGAATAATAGCTCCTGAAAATAAGGACAGAATGTGTAATATATAAGATAGGTGGATAAACGAGATTTTTTAGTTATTTTTAAGGTAATTATTACTCTGATATATATGCTTATTGAAATGGATTATTGACACACATTAAATCAAACATTATATTTGTTCATCTTTAATTACACAATAAAGATTATATTTTGAAAACGAAAAGTGTGTGTGTTAATGTTTTTAGTAGATAATTTTTATTGAGAATAATCTGCTTTATACTTACAGAAAAGGAAATTGCATTAATAATAAATATTTCAAGCATGCTTTTACTAAAAAAATCATAAAAAGTTCTTTCTACTTAAGACTTGGGTTTAAAACAATCACATTCTCATTCCAAAAGGGTTACCAAAAATTAAGGAAAAATCTTCGAAATTGTGATATCTCTCTCACAAATATTCCAATCTTAATTATATTTGAATGGGTTGGTAAGTAAAAGGAGCTGAACAATATGACATTATGCAAAATGTAGCACTACTGTCGGAATACGTCATTTACTAAGAGCATGAAAAATGGGTGTCTAAGAGCAAGGTGCAATTGCCTCTGCATGTCTAATATTAAAAACCTGGTATAGCGAAATTGCAACAATGGCCTCTGGCATCAACTAACCTAACAATTTAGGTGGTTAGCTATTGGAAGTCTAGAAGTAGAATAAAGTCAGATAGAAATGGTTAGATGGCTGAATGTGAGCTCGTCTATGATTTATAGACTTTGGCAACAATTTCTAACCACAGATTCAGTATTCAGGAGGTTCATTCAAAGACGACCACGCACTACCATGAGTACCGATTACCGATATTTGTCCTTATGCGCATGAAGGAATAGAACGCGATTATAGCTGAACTCAGATACTTCCTTGCTTCAAGCTCCTGTAAGTCGATATCCAAATTAATCGTGCGAAAGCTTCTTGAACATGCTCTTTATGTGAGGTGACCATTCATTTGCATCCCGCTAACATTGCGCCATATGCGGGAACATTTGCAATGGACACGTCAACATTTCCAGTGGACGAGTGATCAACGAAGGTCTGTTCTCTTTGCAGATGAGTCCAAGTTTAGCATCGAAAGCGATTATAGGCGCAATTTCATTCGAAGAGAACTTGGAACTCGTTTTCATCCATCAAACATCAGTGAAAGAGATGCGTACGGATCAATCAGAATCTTTGTTTGGGTTGGTATCTCTTTGAGCGAATGCACAGACTTCTATGTCTTTTCCCGTGGAAATGTTAATGCTGACACCTATTGAGCTGACATTCAGGATGCTTATGTGTTCCCTTATACCCGACCAATAGGTGATGCTTTCGTGATACAGGACGATAATGCGAGGCCACACAGGCTCGCATCTTGAATGCGTATCTTCAGCAGGAAACAACTGAGCGCATGCTGTGGCCAGCTCAATCACCGAACCTTAACCCAATCATGCTTGTTTGGGACGCTCTAGGAAGAAGTCTAGCTGCTATCAGCCCCCTTCCTAAGATCCTAGCCACGTTTTCAATTGCTTTGGAAGAGCAATGACTCGCACTTTTTACACAATTAATAGACCACATAATTGAGAGCATCACACATCGCTAAATGTGCTGTATTGCTTCTCGAGGGAATCATACTCTATACTAAAGGTACTTTTCCTATATCAAACTTTCACCTCCTATTTGTTCATTTTATACATATTCTAATTTTTTAAAACACCCTAGTTGCCTGGTGATTTCATTTTACGCTATTTTGTAGCTTCCTAGATGTTGTGTAATGTGTATAAGTTTCATTAAATTCCGAGCAAAAAAATTTTTACGAGCATATTTCACTCTTTCAGAACAGCTTTTTTTCAAACTACCTATAATTTTGCTACATTGTATTTTATATAATTTTTAAATTTTCCGATGATAAAAATCCGTTATGTTTTATTCTGCTTTTCAATCATAAAGAATTCCTTTAAAACGCAAGCTCTGTAACAATAAGACTGATAGAATAATATGCAGTAAGATTGACATGTTATACATTCATTTTTTCACTATCAATTCAAAGATTTAATTTTATATCGCAAAAAAAATTTAAAATCAATTAAAAGCATTTTAAAAATATTATTATAGAATTAGGAAATTTATTTAAATAAATAATGAGAGAGGATTTCTTCATTTCCGCTGAAATATTATTAATGAAATGCCTTAATATGGTTAAGCCTTTAATACTGATATTTGAAATTTTTCTTTTATTTAATTTCAATAATAGTGTGATTCACTACAAATTAAATCCGATTTCTTAATATTCTGCCTTTTATTTGATCTTGTATTAATACTTCTTCAATATTAATAATAAACACAATGCTTATTTATATTTATATGTTTACTTTGATAAACAATGCTAAATAGACAAACATTCATTTGAATTAAATTTATGATAATAAATCTTTGCTCGAAATATTTTGTCTTCTCAAATTTTAATTGCTCCTTCTGCCGTTTTTATTAAATTTATTTAACACAAATTTGTGTGTTGGCAACATTTTTCTTAAAAATTTAATCTTTGAAAAGTGGTTCTGCATGTGAATATTTGAAGTAATATTTTTAAAGTAAGTAAACAAATGCATCAAGATATAATAATTTCATGTTTTATTGCTATATAACTTTAAGTTTAAAGGTTTGATCTGCTTTTACCATTAATTTCATTTGTATATGAAAGGATTATGATATCATATTTGTACCGAATTCAATATTTAATTATTGTTTAAATAATTCTGAAATACTTTTAAGTATTGCATCAACTGCCTAAAATATATTTTAAATGATGAAAATTGTCCTTTTTTTTCCTTTATATAACATGATATTCTTAACAAAAAGTTAATCACAATTAAAACTTCTAAGGCCGTGGTAGCCTGGTTGGTTAGGGAGTCGTTCTCGTTACCAAAAGGTGGTGAGTTCAAATCCCTGCTTTGTCGAAGATCCGTCGTGTTCACTAATGGCGACTAGGGCACGTAAAATATGTCGAGTCGCAATATCCTCCATGTTCCCATTCCAAATTAATACCCCTGGGGGTGGTTGGAGTCAGGCTATGGGTCTTCTCTGGTTTCAATCTCTAAATTGTAAGATTCAGATGGTGCTGATCATCTATGAGCCAAAATTCGTACTTCCGCCATCGTATGAGGGTGCTCTATTCAAAAAGGAAGACTCTCTCTCTCTCTCTCTCTCTCTCTCTCTCTCTCTCTCTGACTTCATTCGCTTAGTCTCTTGACGGGAGGGCTTGGCGTTGTCAAGTGCCATTAGTAACAACAACAACAAAGTGTTTGTTTACAGTTCTTTTATAATTTATAAATAATGATGAATATTATTTCATTGCTGTAATTTTTTAATTTTTTTATTTAATTTTTTTTTCTTTATTTCATATTTTACAGAAAAAAACTGAAATGTGATAAATTCAAATCAATCCTTTCTTTTTAAAACATTAACCAAATGTTTAAAACGTATGCCAAAATGACAATTTGTGGCTCAAAATACAAGCATATTTATTGAAAAAAAACTATTCCAAACTCATTCGAAATTTTATTCTGTAACATATACATAAAAATGTAACATAGTCAAATACCACTGCTGGAACATAACCTTTTGGATGCCATTGAATAAAAAAACCAGCTGACAAAAGAGAAATATTTCAAGACATACATTTTAGAGTTTTGAAACTGTCTCGCTGAAAGTTTTGATTCAGCATCTATAACACACTTCCATAATAATTATCCGTTAAATAAGCATTTAATTTAAATTCAAGAAAGAGGCAATGCTTCTCATGCGATAACACGGCCGAGCAGTCTAAGGTACTAGACTCCCGGAACAGTGGGTTCGATTTCCACCACTGACAGATGTCACAATTCCATATGGATGCGCTTGAATAAAAAAGGAACAAAGTAAAATATTTCAAGACATAAACTTAAGAAGTGTGAAATTTTCTCGTTGAAGAATTTACTTCAGTGTTTTCATATTCACAACTTCTAATTACTTTAAATCAACTTTTAATTTAAATTCACTGAAATTATAATCCATCTCTCGGGGTAGAGAGGACGAGCATCTTAACCCGTTGGCTTAAAGCATCAGTCGCTTTAGGGTATGGACTCGCAAACCATAGCCCGAAGTGGTTTAAGGAGCCAATCTCCTCAAAAGCGTAGGTTCGAATCCCAAAGCTGCCAGAATTCACAAATTCTTTTAGATGGCAATGAAAAAAAAATAATAATTTATGCCAAGACGAAACATTCAAAGGCAAAAAAAAAAACTTTAGCGTATTGAACCAGTCTAGCTGAAAGTTTTGATTCAGTATCCATGATATCCATAGTTATTAAGCGTTTCTTAATATTTAAGCTAAATTCATGGAAGTGTTAATGCTTTTCACGTGGTAGCATAGCCAAGCAGTTTAACACGCTGCTTTATGGCACCAGAAGTATATGTTAAACTTGTAAAGACCGTCGAATAATTTCATGACAAAACTCCTTCCGAACAATGCTTCTCTAACTCCCATTAGCGTTTGAAAATGGGATATTTACTCTTTTACCTCATTGTCAAGCAGCTATTGTTATTTTATCTTTTAACATTGAAGTGAATTTTCTCTTGAGAGTTTCAAAAATAGTAAATTCTACCTTTCAAGGACGATTTTATTGTTAGCGGAAACGAAATTAAATATTTTCGCAATAAAATATATGATAACGAGTAAATTTTCATAACGAAACAAAATACTTACTATCATTCAAAATCATAAATATTTATTATTTTTCAAAATCATCATAAAAAAGTTTTGGGTACAGTAAAACACAAAACATCGTGTCTGAACAGTCAAAGGTTTAAGCCATTAAAACTCTATACTTAACAATAATAATGAAATATCTTTTTATTCTTGATAATAATGAGATTTACATAATATCAGTATAGATAACATTAGGCAACATATAATGATTTCAAAAGATTAGAATTTATATTTTTTAATATGATTTAGAATTTTTAGGAATTTTTGGTATTATGGAAATAATGTAGCAAAGCTACGCTGCCTGGGATTATAAACAACAACAGGATTTCACAAAAAATTACTTTTTGAGTGACAAAATATCTATTTTAAAGAAATATAAACAAAGAATAACGAACATTTTTAGCAGTATAACTACTGAAAAAATAAAATTTCAAATAATTCATTAATTTCTTTAAACAAATTATTCGAAAAATACTTCTTTTAAAACTATATTCTAACTGAATCCGAAAAAGATCTATTTATAGAACTTGAATATTAATCCAGATTAACTATAATGTTTTTTTTTTATTTCTAATACTTGCTGCTAAAGGATTTCCATCTTTCAACAGAACAAGGGGGAAAGTGATGGCATCTTATATAGTGGGGCACCTAATCGCTGTCCCATCGTTCCCCCGAAAGTGGATGGGTTTTCGTAATTTATAAGCAGAAGACCCCTAAACTTGGCCTACCACTACAGATATCATTTCACATGGAGGCATTGTGACCATGACTTATTTAAAGTGCCCTAACACCCTGCATCTTTGGTAGAATTGTAATTCGAACTGATAACCTCCCTGTAACGGGGAAGAACGTCCGAACAAACGAGGTCACCACACCTTCAATTAACTATAAATTGAGTTTTAAATTTAACTATTAAGATTTTCCTTTTTACATAATTATTAAAGTTTTTTAGGAAAGTAAATTTTATGCTTTGATTCAATAAGATGAATCATTCATGTATAACTACAAAATGTTAAATTTTCATTAACATTTCAACATAGCACATATTGACCAATAAACATACAATTTTAAGAACATGATACTTCTCATTCTTAAATCAGCGATAAAACAATAATAAGAAATCTTGAATTGATTGTCAGTCAGTTATTTTTAATAACATCAAATGTGCTTTGTTCCAATTTTCATTTGAAGAAATCAGTTAGATACAATTGAATATTTTGACGTCCTCTATTTTACTTTACAAGTGACACTTTTTCTTAGATACGAAAAAAATCCCTTCAAAAATCTGTTATATATATATATATATATATATATATATATATATATATATATATATATATATATATATATATA
>JAPDSC010128226.1:39303-55443 GCA_026290005.1 Latrodectus geometricus
TATATATATTAGGTTGGGGAAAAAGAAATCCATTATTTTTACGTGAATTTTATGTAACTTCTTTTGGATTCACTTTGTAAAAAGGTTTAAAACAGCTTTCATGTAGATTTTTAGGTCTTGCGCGTTACGACTGCTGACATGCGGTTAACTTCGATCATTTTTGATATTTTATAGACATTTTCGACGATGCTGTATCCACATGCATGGTGCATCTCTAACATCAAAAATACCCGAACGGAATCGACGAACAAAACTGGTTGTTACAGTCTTATATAGGACGATAAACACCTTTCACAATTTTAGCCACCCGGCTATCTTTTTCTCCGTTACAAGAGAAAAACGAAAATGCATCGAATTTTCTGTTTGTTGTGTTCCGTTTTTAAAACCTTGTACTCGTAACTGAATTAATCAAACAAAAAACCGCAAGAGGATATTTTAGTGTCCAATGTCACCTTTCCAACGAGCATAAATCTGAAATTGTTTGATAGATACCTCACGAGATATCGATCACTACAGACGTCTACCGAAAAAATAATGGATTACTTTTTCCCCAACCTAATATTTGCAATATGCTTGAGAAATTTACATATCGCTCACAAAAGCTGCTGAAAAGACTTTCATAAAGGTAAACATGAGGATTAAAATCAAAGAGAAGCTTAGCTCAATCCAAAAGGAAAATTTATCAAGCACTGCAAAAGTCTTCAGGGTTTATATATTCACCATCCCTATATCTACAATGCAAAAGTCTTGAAGATTTACTCTCACTAGTTATAAAAAGTGTTTTTATATCTAAAAATTGAAGTAAAATTTGAAACCAAAAAGCAGAAATTTACTACAATTATCATTTACATCTACCTCGTCAAAGGTTTTATAAAGTCTTTGGAAACATTACAGGCGTATGTCTCTTTAATATAGGGTAAAAAATACGCACTGATAAGCACAAGAACATAGAGAACACTTCATCTAAACTTCTACAAATTTCTGTTTTGCTGGTTCTTATATAGAGAAAAGCATAAAGGCTGAATACGCTGAATAAACCAATATACCTGTAAAACATAAAAAATATAAAACTAAAGAGAAATTTATGCTTTGAAGGTAGGAATCTTAAAAACTATTAAAATCAAAACAAACTCTATGATCACCATGTTCAGAATCCAGTATAATATAAGCTTAATAACAATTAAGTATTTCCATTATTATATAAATAAAAGTTTTCCTTTAGAACCCTCTCTCTTTATATGGATGATCCCTCATACAGGGACACAAGACAATAACCAAGACTCCTGGACATCTAAAAGAACGGATCCTGGGCATATAAAAGAAATTCATCTGAAAAGTTCTCCAAGATATTTTAAAAATTTCACAATATCAAAACATATTTTTCCATCGAAATTTTAATCTTGCATGCAATTATTTTATTCTATTATCTAATTTTCCATAAAAAAGGGGGGAAGAAACACAAGTTCACTCTATGTCTTTTAGATTTTATGATAAAAGTTTTTATTACAAACAAAATATTTATTTCATTGAGAAATAGTAAAACAGGCTCTTGATTTTTGTATTCTTGCTCTATATAATTCCATAAAAAAAAATAATAAAATAAAAAAAAAAACTATATTTTTACTAATATCATGGCAGCAAGGTTAAGGAAACTAAGTTCTTCAATTCAAGCTTTCTATTTTAATTCAAATTTACTTTTTGAGAAGTTATATCAATTTGAAAGTCTTGAGTGAGCAAAAAGTGGTCATTTTAACTCTGTCTTGTTGAAAAAGATATGTATTTAATAACAATTATTTAAATAGATACATATCAATAGAAATGTGTAAAAACAATAGTAATTGAATTATCCTAATTTCAAAATCTTATTGAATATTACATTAACATGTCTCTATAGCTAAAACGCCGTCTATGAGGTGTAATTTGCATTTCATTTTAAGTCACAGTGGATGTGACCTAATCTTTTGAATAGGAAACAGAAGTTCTCTCTCGTATAAAATTTCATCACATTCGATCATATCTGTAATTTTCGTAACTTCATATCTTCCATGTTGAAAAGTATTTTTTGTGCAGCTTTGGTGGAAAATTATAATTATCCATTATGAATTTTTTCAATAATGAGTCTCTGAAGAATAAATTTATAAAATCTCCTCATTTTATCAGTTCTCTTTTTAATCCTATTGCTAACTATCCAATGCATTTGAAAAAAGTTGTGACTTGCTTCAATAATTTTTTATAACATATTCAAAAAATATTTTAACGTATACTTTTTTAATTTTGCCATTAATATGTTATGAACGCGTAGTAATACTTCATAAATCAATTTCCCTTCTTAATAAAATAAGTTCTGGTAGCCCGGAGATCAACTTGTCAACTCTTTCCGCCAATTTGTTGTTATATCCTTTCACCACCATGTTTTGTCTCCTTCATCAAGCAATCTTTTCTTTCCCAGCTACTTATGGCCGCGAAAGTCAACCAGTCATAAAAATAATTGATATGTCCCGTTGATCCCATAAGCTTGTCGCAGTAGGATTTTTCCAAACAAGCCTCCCTTTTCAATCCTGCCATGTTTCTCCATTAAATGTCAAACAGAAAATTAATCGAAGTGAAAAAGAAAGATCCTTTTACAAAGCAAAATGATGAGTTTAATGAATCCAAAAAAAAAATATTAACAGGTAAACAAAAAATCGCATTGGGGAAAATTTCATTTATTTTGTATAAAAATTTTTAATTAAATATAGTTAAGAATTAAATAATTTAAAATTGCATAAATGTGTCTATAGAAATTTTATAAAAAGATTTAAAAATAAAGCTTAAAATATTTTCATGGTTACATCTTCTCGGCTGTATATAAAGACTCATAAATTATTATCTATGATTAATAATAATTATAAATGTATTAATTTTTATTATGTAACGGATATATAAATAACATGCTTTCCTCAAAAATACAAATGTTATTTTAAAACAATAACGAGAAATTTATTAAAAACGCATAAAAAAATTATTGTTCTACAAAATCTAATTTACCCGTCTTATTAAGGAATTTCAATTTTCATTATAAAATATAAGCTATTAAAATTAATCTACTTGAAACAATGAATGACATTTTTAATTACCGTTCATTCCATTTTTCATACTAATTTGTTTTACACACATTTGAGAGTCTGAGGTGGCTTGGATGTAGTGTCGTATCGGAAGGCAGTAAGTTCGAATCCCGACTTAATTGAAGATCCATCATGTTCATAAAATTCAGCTGAGGCACGTTAAATGCGTTGTATAGTCACAATGTCCACCAAGTTGAAATAATACCTCAGGAAAGTGATTCATTTTTTTTTTTTTTTTTTTTCGCAGAACACTTTTAACAAGTTTAAAATTTGGCTACACACAAAGGAAAAAGATTAGAAGTTGTTTATTTACCAATAATGCAATGTGTATAAAAGTTTTGAGTAATAGTTTTGAAAGTAAAATAAAAAGCAATGTAATATGTTTTTTGATAATTTAATTTATATTTAGTTATAAAAATGCTACTCTCATATCATCTTCTACATTGAACATACTCGATCTTTTTTTTTTTTTTTTTTTTTTTTTTTTTTTTTTTTTTTTTTTTTTCGTTTTACATTGCTTAGTACAGAAAATCTGAATCCACACAAATAAGATGTCGAAAATTGTAATTGCAGATACTGGAAACACTTGAAATTTCTTCACATGAGGTAAATATTTCACTTTATGAAAGGTTATCGAAGATAAAAACAGTTTTTAACTGTAAATTATATGATACTTAACTGTAAAAGCAAGTTTTCTTTAACAGTGTAACAGTGTGGCAGTACTGCGGGTCTTCTGGTTGGTCTCTGCTTCTAGGTTAAGGAAGACTTCCATTCAGTAGCTAAGTGGCATAGCCTAAATGTGGACAAAGTACAAGGAAATATGCCGATGCACACACATACATTTTACGAATTCATTGCGAACTGAGGAATTGCAACAAATGAAATAAGAATTTTGGGGTCAGGAATATCTTCAATTCTAGGCATGATCTTAGATCATTAAGAGAGCTGTGATCTTGCATATACTTATCTTAAAATTCCTTCAGAAGATCAAAGGGATTAGAAACCATACCATCGTGAATGGATGACCAAGAAAATGATGCTCATTTTAAAAATTTGAATTAATATAACAATAAATTAATTTTTCTATTTACTTTACAGTAGAGCTATACTTTACAGCATTACTGTACAGATATACACAGTAAAATAGTTAATGTTCCAGTTCAAAAGTGTTAGGTTTAAAGCAATAACCATCGAAACGAATCGAAATATAACACTTTTTTTCATAGTTTGACCTTGAGATCCGAACCAAAACGAATTATGGAAGAAAAAATTAAGCCACATATCAAAAATAAGAAACCAAGTGAGTTTCGACAATTTAAAAAATAAAATCGTTTTTAAACGAGGTCTTTTTTACAAACGAAAATTCGCTAAAGTTTACCGAATGTTTTATTTAGTTCTCAATTTTATTAACTTGATGAAAAGAAAATAGAATAAAAATTATTTCGAAACTAAATACAAAAAAAATCAGAATTACCTCATATATTAAAGAATAGAATTGGGGCCCGCACTTGACATGAATTGAAGAAGCCAATTTGTTTTTAAACTTAAGCCCTTAGAATAATCTATTATCGATGAAAATAACAAAAGTAAGCTGGTGTAGACACTGCATTACGTTTTCTCGGAAAGGGATTGTGATAGTAAAAACTTCCTTCCATATTAATAGGAAAATATTTCCCGTGAGTAATAAATTTTCATTCTTTGTACTTGTTTTGGCGAAAATTTACTCTTGGGATAAGAAAAACAAAAGATAGAAAGAAAACAGAAGATGAGTGAGAGGAAAAAATAAAATTTCTGTGACATAATCAAAACCTAATTTTCTATTACCACTGAATGCACATGAAAACTCGAAAAAAAATTGGAGATTCTCAATTTTTTTTTTTTTTATTGTTTTGTAAAGAATTTAATTTTTCTCGTCAGAATTAATCAATGCATTTAATTTTTTTTCCCTCTGAGAATGAATAAATAATTCTTGGAATGCTCAACTTAGATGAGTGGAAATATTTCTCTATAGCAAAAAATGATTTTATGCATAAAAATCAAAAATAATTTTTACCAATTAAAAATCTATGCATAAAAATCATTTCAGAGCCCTCGTTCGAAATCTAAAAATTTTACATCTTGTTTAATTGATGAAAAATAAGTTAAGCTGTCGCTGATAATGGTTTCAGCAGAATTATAAAATTCCTCACCATTATATTTAAAATCTAGAATTATCACATATTGTTTTTTGATAAAAATTAACTTAGATACTTTTGTTAAATAATAGTTCTGTTTTGTCGAATTGAAATCACTTTCCTCATTATTTTATACGAAATTTAGAATATCATATCTCGTTGATCGTTAAAGAATTAAACTTTTAAATAGTAGATTTGTAGCAGTTTTAAGAGAATAAAAAAGTTTATATTCTGTTAAAACTGATACAGGAATATTTTCAATTATATATTTCTTTAATATAAAAAAAATATATTATATAATTAAAAAATATTATATCATGAATTATAAAGATTGTAGTACACCCGTTAAATAATTTTTTAGTAGTTTAATCATATTTGAAAATTGACTTTTTAATTTAAATTGAGTTGGTTGTTTTGTAATCCAAATAGTGAAATAAAAAAAAAAATCTCGATATTTTACTTCATACCAGTCCCAAGTAGTAAAACAGCTCAATACTGACAAGTTTTCCAAGATAACCCCAATAATGGACCTATGATTGGCGCCAAGTAATCCCTATTTTGGGTATGCTAAGATTAGCTATGATTGACCCTATCATAGAAGCCAAGGTTTCCCTAATATACAATATTGGACCAATAGTGGGTGCCAAGTTTTCCCCAATTGGTCTCATAGTGTAAACGAAGTTACTTCGAATCTTGGTCATAACAAGATAAGACCAATATAAAGAGCTAATTTTCTGTCAAAATATGGTAAAGCAATAACAAGTTCAATCCAATATAGCTATAAATTTTTCTTCAGTGTTTCGTGGGTTTTTTTTTTTTTTTTTTTTGTTAAGAATTACTAATTAAGATTAAATTTTGTTTTTAATACATTTTGTAATTCCTCAAAAAGAACATACAAATATACAAATGAAACTTCTTCAAAAAGAAACCTTATCTGCATATTTGCTTCATCTAATGATTTGTATTAGCGTTTGCTTATCATGAAAATTTCTTATCTGCTTAAACTTAAAATTATAATCTAAATCAAAACTATATATTTATTTAGAATGGAAACTTTTTTAATATATAGACAACAAATGTTGCCGATGCTTTTAAAACAAATTTTAATTTGCAGATTAAGTTCCATGGTATAGCATATTAAAATCAAATGTAAGTACCGAATAATCAATTTAGCTTTAATGATGATTCGTTTCCTTAATTTTATCTATACGATAATTTACTAAAAACTACACTGGTCGAATATTCAAGGAAACATTAAAAAGCTTTATAATAATTATTATTTACATTAGTAAGCTTCATTTATAACGTTAAAAAAATTATGTATCATATTATAGCTTGTTTTTACATTGATGATCACTTTTTTCAATTAATATGAATACTATTCACATTGTCTGGTAATGTTGGTTGTTTAAAATGATTAGGTTAGGTTTAAAATGGTTAAAATATAATATAAGTTCAAATTATTACCAAGAATTCTAATGCTTATATATATATTTCAAAGCTTTAATGGTTGCATTGAAAATATTTTATTTCGCAGACCATTTTAAATAATGCTTTGAAATGATATTTTCTTAAAAATTTTGCATTTTCAAAAGAAATAAAAGCAATTACATTTAGTATAACATTGTTTGCGTTAATGTCAGGAAAGAAACATATTTTGTTATAGTTTTATAATTATTGGTTTTTTAATCCATTTATAAAAATGATAAGAATTCCAGTAGTAGTAAGAATTCCTGTATATTAGCTGTAACTCTTAGGTAACTCGCATAAGTTTTTTTGTGTATTAATCCTATCTTGTACTTGACTAAAATAAAAATTCATCTGTATTTAAAAAAAATTCTTAGTAGTCTATTAAATAACATTTATGTTGGGAAGTAATTGGTGACTGTTTCCAGATAATGCTAAAATTTCTCAAAAACCTTCCAGAGAGAGTTGTCATATAATTTTTTTCTTTTTTTCAAGCTTGTTTTAAGTAAGAAACATTGAAATGAACATTTATAGTATACTTTAATATTTGTTTATGGCAAAATGAAATGCTTATTGAAATAGTCTATAATTGAAATTATAGCCAAGAAACAATTTTAATATTTTGATTACAACAACATAATTAAAAAATCCTTTCAACTATGTACATTTTTTAAAAGTTTAAAATTAAAAAACTTTGATTTAGAAAAGAACTTTGAATAGTTTCAGACGTAATATAAATGTACATGGAAAAGCAATTTCATTTTTATTAAATTTATAGAGGTGCTGTATAAGTTTCGACAAATGATAGTGAAGAGGCAGAGAACTAAAGAAAACTGGGTGTTAGAAATGCAAAGAAATGAAATATATTGTATAAATTGTAAAAATATAAGTATATGTTTAATAAACTGTTCTACTGTCTAGTTAGTATCTTCAGGATAGAATTTCTGCAGATGGGCAACTCTTTCCTTAAAGTAATGTTCAATTCTTTACAAAATTGTGTGAATTTCATTCTTATGTTTTTTTTTTTTTTCTTCTTTATGGTAAAAAATAATATATTTGAAAATTTAGTGAGATGTAAATTAAAATTTAAACAACTCAGTTACAGTTAGTGGTTAACATCTAATGAAAATTTTTAAGTAAGTTTAATAACATTTTTTAATACTTTTCTATTAAAAATAGAACATGTCGTTATAAGTCAGAAATATTAACAGAATTAAGAATTTTTCTTTTCTTCATGAGAGCCATATGCAAAAAGATAATTTTAAATGTATAATTAATTTTTTCTATAGTTTCTTACGAAAAGAGAGCAAAATTTAATTTTAAATTTGAATTGAATTCACTTAATAGAAAAAACCACTTATTAAGTAAAATAAAAAAAAATGTGACTGTAAATTTATATACAAAAATTGACAATTTGAACTGTCAGCAAGTGTTAAGAAATACAGAAAGCATATTTGCTTTTAATATTAAACAAATTAAATTTTTATAATGCTAATGCGATAATTTAGAATGTAGTATGCACATTAATTAAATTTGTACGCTAATTAGCTCCTGTATATTCAAAATTGGTTAGTAATACTTTTTCTTTTTACTTCTTTTTGTCGCATGTTAATTTAAACTTAACATGATGCGATTTTCATCATAAAGCAAGAATTTGTAATTTTGCTAAATATTTTAAGTATTGCTTAATAATAAAAAATAAATAAACTTGTCACTTGTATTAATACAAAATAGTAAATTTCAATCACTAAATTTTGTTAATATAATATGCAACAAATACAGTTATAAATGAAATGTGTATGTATTGGAATAAGATAAAATAGCTTGTTTTCAATGTAACAATTCAAAATCAGATCCTTTTGTTATCAATACATGAGCTACAAATTGTAGATACTTATAAGGGTTGCTTAGATTGTCCTATCTTGATTACCAAGATCGGATCAATTTTGGCAACAAAGTTTTGTCCCATATATGTTTTCCAGCATAATCCTATCTTGGCCGACCAGATTGGTCCAATATAGACTGCCAAGCTTGCTCCATCTTGACAACCCATAAGGCAGGCAGCAAAATTGTCTTTCGGACACTGTGGGTGACTACCAGCTATCCACGAAATGTCGTCATGTATGACTAAATTGAGGCGGAGCTTTCCACAGAACGAAGTGCTCAGCAAATTTAATTTTTGCATTCATAATCGAGAAACGGTTTCCTGTTTATATCCAATTCATTTAGGGCGTAAATTAAATTTTCTGTAGAAATTGAAGAAAATGTAATTGAATGCTTTAAAAATGAAATTATATTAAAAGCTATGCTTATTTTTTGAATTATATATATATATATATATATATATATATATTATTTCGTTATGTTTTTAAATAGTAATAAGTTTGCGGGGATCAACGCGATGAAAATTATTTTATACAAAATAAAAATATCAACGGTATAAAAATTTATCTCGATAATTCAACAATAATTTTGAAAAGCAATTCTTTGACAAGATATTTAATATTTTTCAAATCAATATATTTTCCTTTCAGTTAAATCTTCCTCATTGAAATTGTTTTTTAAAACTAGAAAAATATTTTTTAGGTTGAGATGTTTTTTGTAATTTAATAAAATTAAAAACTTGATAATTTTAATCTAAACTTTTTTTTTTGTTAAGAATAAAAAAAATTTTTCATAAAAAAATATTTGTAATATTATTTGAATTATTGTATAAATATTATATAGAACAGACCAGGAAATGAAAAACAATTATTAAATTATTATTATTATAGTTTAATGAAATGAATTATTAATAATTTTTAATCTAATGCAAACCAGTCATGCATAAAAATGTTTACTATGTAGCAAGTGTTTGTAAAATGATTTCAAAGATATTTCAAAATCCATAAAATTATCGTAATTTAAGAATTCATCTCAAAAGTCTTCATCTCTTTTAAATTTACTCAATAAATTTCTTAAATAAATAAATTTCTTCTCATCAACTTTTAAATTTATTCTATATCATTAGATATGCAACCGAAACATTAATCTTCGGACATGTTATTTAAATTTTTTACCCGTAAGATGTACTGCCTGACATAGATATACTGCATGACATTAAAACAACACCATGAAGTTTTGGTCGTATAAATATGCAAATTTCGGAGATTATGCAGCAGAACATGTTATACAAATAATGTAAAATATAAGTTGGTCAAGTGATTATCGCGCCAGATAAAAAGGATAGAAACGGCAAATAAGCTAACAGTCTTATCTGTTTGCTGCTTAGGAAATCCAGTATTTCGGGAAGTTCAAAGCTGCAGAAGACACGTGTGGATAAAGTGATGACTGGACGTCGACATCGAAGACAGTTCCGGCAAACGGACGGTTTTGTGAGAGGTCGAATTGTAGGCTTACTTACGGCTGGTTGGTCCAACCGTCGTATCGTTGCTGAAACTCACCTAGATGCATCAACTATGTATAGAATTTGGATCAGATGAGTGAATGAACAAAATGCTAATAATCGCATAACACCAGGTCCATTTAAACCAGAAATGGGCAAACTTTTTCGATCGCGGGCCAAAAATCAAAAAAATAAAGTTTGGCGGGCCAAAATGAATTTTTCTAAAATTTTAAAAACAATATACAAGTAATACAATTTAGTATATTAATGAGATGAATGAAATTGCAATTTCATTTTTAAAAGTTCCTTATATTGAGGTTCGAAGTGAGATGTACTGATTCTAAGAAACGAGGCTAAATGCTCATCTGTCAGTCTACTTCTGAAATAATTCTTTCTAAGGTTCATAATTAAAAACACTTGTTCACATATCTAAGATGAAGCAAATATAGCACTGATTTTCTGGGCATGTGATATTAAATTTGGGAAATTTACTTTCGATAATGATTTGTAAAACTCTAACTTTGGCATATTTAGAAACAATTGCTTGAGATGATTGTTAGATTGCGACTCAATTAATTCAAGCTGAAAATCTGACCTCACTGCTTCATAATTTACTTTCAATGACATGGTAAAAATATCCAATTCTGTTTGAATGGCACTGAAATCTTGAAATCTGCATTCTAACTCAAAATGCAGTTTTTTCAAGCTATCTTCATTATTCTTAAGGTTCTCTTCATTCTTATGCATAGATGTGAAATGACAAGAAATGTTATATTCTTTGAAGACTGCTTCAGCTTCATTGCAGATAAGACACACTGGTTTATCTTTTACAACTGAAAAAAAATATTTCCATATCCACTCATCATTAAAAGCTTGGCACTCTGAATCAACTTTACATTTTTTAGTAGCCATTTTGGGGTTGAAATATTTTACGAATAACCCAAACAAGCACTAGCTACGCTATACTTTTAATAATTTCACCACTATATAAATTCATAATGACGCTATATGTCCACAATCTTTCAACACGCAATCAATAATATTAGAGCTCGCGAAAAAAGAAAGCCGCTAGATGGAGCTTAAAATGCACAGTCTGCCACATGTGAGGTCTGATTCACCTATATTGAATTCCCATATGTCTGCTCCACAAGAAAAAGATAACGCTTGTTGGAGCCACTCTACAGCTATAACTAACAAATAACTTCCGCTTTTAACACTTTACCGATTGAAAACTGCCTGTGTTTGCTATTTTCGATTTATGTTTTGTAGAACAAAATTAGAGAATGTAAATAGATTTCCAGCTCTTTGAAAAAAAAGGAAGAAAAAAATATAATATTTAAACAAAGTAGAAAAGGAGATGGATATATATGAATATTTCTTTTAATTTGCCTCTGACCGGCAAATTAAAATTCTATCCGCGGGCCGGGTAGAACCTTCTGGCGGGCCGGAGTTGGCCCGTGGGCCGTAGTTTGCTCATCCCGGATCTAGACGGACAACAGAAGGTACGGATCGACGCATCCGAAGAGCAGCTATGGCGGCTCCACAATTAACTTCTCTTGACATTCTGCGCTATGTACAGTCAGTTCAGCATTCTCCAATATCTGAGAGAACAGTTGCACGACGATTGGCTGAAAGTGGCTTGCACACATACTGCCCTTTACGAAGACTGCCATTAACGCCAAAGCACCGTAGGGAGAGATCGCGATGGTGTCGCCACGAGCCACATATTCTGCCATTCAGTCGTCCAATTGGACGACTGAATGGCAGAATATGGTGTTCAGCGACGAGTCTCGGTTCTGTTTGACTAATGATAGTCACTGAGTGAGAGTCTGGAGGCGTCTGGGAGATAGAGTCAATTCGACTACTATAGTTGAATACCACACCACTTGTCAACTTGGAATAATGGTTTGGAATGCAATCAGCTACGATAGCAGATCACCCCTAGTACGCATCAGAGGCACATTGACATCACGACGGTACGTTTATGAGGTGCTGCAACCTGTTGTGCTTCAGCAGCTGCAAAATAGCATTTTCCATCAGGATAACGCAACATCGCACACGGCACTAGTCAGTAGATAAGCCTTGCAGAATATCCAGTTGCTTCCTTGGCCTGCGATATCTCCTGATATATCCCCGATAGAGCATATCTGGGACGGGATTGGAAGTCGTTTATCTGTTATGCCCCAACCTCCGTCGGAGGACGAACTGTGGAGAATGGTTCAGACCATATGAGCTTCTATACCCCAGGATACCGTCCGCACGTTAATTGACTCTTTACCTCGCAGAGTGTCTGCTTGCATCGCCGCGAGAGGTGGCCATACTACTGACTGATTTTTTGCATATATCACAATGTATAAATTTATCTTTTTGTAAATAACATCACTTATTTATATATGCATGCTCTATCTGTGTCAATTTTTATCACATTCTATCCAATATTTTATGGTGTTGTATTTCCTATGTCAGGCACAGTGTGTGTATATATATATATATAATTCTTAATACTATTTGGGCCCCTTTAAGTTTTGAAATTAAATTTGTTCTCTTTTTATTTATATTTTCAATTTAAGTAATTTTAAAAACACATTTTCAATTTAATTTATGCAATTAATAATCGCAATTGGAAATATTCTAAAAATTTATTTATTTTTATGTGAAACAATGTGCGAATATATATAAACGAAAAATAAAATTGGAATTCGAATTGAAAATAATCATTTATTGGTTAAAGCTTGGAGTATTGTCAATAGTCTTGTGAAAGTTTCGTACTTGGCAGGTATGCCAGACATTAGAAATCTACAAAACAAAGACCAGGTTTCTACAAAATAAATCATCCATTAGCAACCTGTTAGGAAGGTTTGCCGCTTGCCTATAAATGAAATGTAAGCCAACCAAGATTGGTCAAATTTTTGCGCACCAGTCATGAACCAAAAAAAAGTTACGATTAGCCAGCATAAGGCCAAGATTTTTCACTTTTGGGGTGATTCTGAACCACTGAATCGTAACATTTTTGTGTGCTGCCAAATTATAAAAATGTATTCAGTAAAGATAATGCTTTTTTATTACGAGTAAAGTTTGTTTAAATCAAGAAAAGCACACAAATTTTTACAGTTAAGTATCACTTAACTGTTATAAAAACTGTTTGACCTTCAATAAAATAAAATATTTGACCCAAGTGGAGAAATTTTAAGTGTTTTCAGTATCTACAATTACAATTTTTGACCTCTTATTTGATTGAATTTTAATATTAATCAACATAAAAACGAAAAAAAGATCGAGAATATTCAATGTAGAAGACGATATGAGAGGAACATTTTTACGACCAAATATAAATGAAATTATCAAAAAACATCAGGCTCAAATTTCTATTAAAAATATCCTTATTATTACATTATCATGTAAATAATAATCCCTTAATAAACGTGTAGTTTTTGTAATACATATTATTTTACACTCAAAATTATTATCATAAACAATTTTACACAGTGTTATAGGTAAATAAACAATTTCTAAATTTATCTTTTTCTTTGTATGCCGCCAAATTTTAAAACTGTGTTAAACGTGTAGCAACAAAAAAAGGAAATCGGGAAACATGGTTCTATACAACAGCGAAAATGAAAGCAATATGATTTTCGTTTTTGCAACCACATAAGTTAAACTAATACTTTGTTCGTTACATTTATTCAATAATTCCATCATTAACATTTTAATGATGGCTTTACAATAGAACCATGGTCAAATTCAAATGGTTTGGTTTTATTTCATTATGAAGCTAATTAGAAAAACCAAGAACTTTTAAATTAAATCAAGCTTTGTATGTTATGAATTCGGCCCAATTTCAGTCAGAAAATATAATTGCGACTTAAATTTCAATTTATTACGAATCTTGAAGTTACATGTCCACTGTTATGCAAAATACATTTAAATTATAATAAAAGTCGGGCAAGAGTTTGACAACTTTCACGTGTGCAGTTACTTCGATATGTAATACAATAATGGATTATGATCGACACTTAATTTTTCTTTTACCCCTCAATAATATAGATATTGGGAAGAAACACTTTTCATAAAAATAAAAGATGTCTGAATTTTCACATGTTTTGTATATAGAAAATAACAATAAAAGAAAATAACAATTTATATATTGCATATATAAATTATTATTTCCTTTTGTTTGCGAGAAATATCATTTATTTCACAATTGCATAATTAGATATAATTCTACTCTGCATTAATCTGGATGCCTTAATATTAGAAGATAATTAAAACATATTCTTTCTGCTTTCTACAGAAAAAAAGTAAAGAAAATTGTTTTTCTTTTTAGAAATAAGAAAACAGATGTTGCAAGAATTTGAAGATAAGTTTCTTCAAATTCAAATACCAATAATAAGGCAAACAGTTTAGTTTTAGACTCTATATGTCAATGGATCTAATAGTATAATGGTGAAATTGTTTACTGCAAGCAATCATTATAATCAATATTCTATGGAAAAAAAAATTTTTTTTACAAGTCTTTCTACTTATAGCATATTGTTTTTAAAATACCCTTTCATTCTTGAGCAGTATTCAAATCTAGTTTCGAAAATCCATGTTTTCTACAGAAAACATTTTCTTTTGAACATCCTTAATTTCAAACTTATCTGTAATTTGTGAAACAATAATTGAGATCTGATACTATATGCAGTTCCAGAGAAAATTATATTACATAAAAAATTTATAATGATTTTTAAAGTTAAACTTTGCATATAACATAAAGATAGCCTTAAGTTAGATTGAATATTTTAAAATATAAAGGTTAAGAAAAAACTTTTGTTGAATATTTAAAATAGAAGTATTAAAATTTAAGCTCTCAGCAATATTGCAAAAAAAATTAGAATATTAATTTCCACAATACTAAAACAAGCAAAGAAGGACCAGAGCAAGTCATCAACCAATAAACTTATTTTTTGTTGTCATCCAAAGAAATTTTATTCATTCAATTTTACCAACAATTTAAAGCGGATCCTGAAAAATTACTAATATTTACTGATAAATTACTATAAGTAAAAGTTATAAGACAATTAGGTAAAATAAAAATACAATACAAATATACTAGACATTAAGAGATATGCAATTATAAAAAGAAAAATTATTGTTCTAAATCTGAATTTAAGTACTAAATTAATGCAAATTTTTAGAATAAAATAATTTAATAAATTGTCTTTTATTTTAGTCGATGAAACGTAAATACTTTTTTACGTTTCATCGACTAAAATAAAAGGAATTTTAAAATAAATTACAATCAACTCAACTATTATAACAGAAAGGCTGAAATTTTTCTAAATCCTTTTGAAATACATACAGAAAATTTTAATATTAAAATTAAATTTAAAAAATTCATTAAATAAAGCATGCATGCATACGTACATATGTATGTGTGTGTATATATACACATGCATATATTAGTTTGGGGAAAAAGTGATCCATTATTTTTTCGGTAGACGTCTGAAGTGATCGATATCTCGTGAGGTATCTATCAAACAATTTCAGATTTATGCTCATTGGAAAGGTGACATTTGACACTAAAATATCCTCTTGCGGTTTTTTGTTTGATTAATTCAGTTATGAGTACAAGGTTTTAAAAATGGAAGACAACAAACAGAAAATTCGATACATTTTCGTTTTTCTCTTGTAACGGCGAAGAAGATAGCCATGGCTAAAATTGTGAAAGGTGTTTATCGTCCAATATAAGACTGTAACAACCAGTTACGTACAATTTTTTTTTCGTCGATTCTGTTCGGGTATTTTTGATGTTGGAGATGCACCTTGCATATGGATACAGCATCGTCGAAAATGTCTATAAAAAATCAAAAATGATCGAAGTTAACCGCATGTCAGCAGTCGTAATGTGCAAGACCTAAAATTCTACATGAAAGCTGTTTTAAACCTTTTTACAAAGTGAATACAAAAGAAGTTACATAAAGTTCACGTAAAAATAATGGATTTCTTTTTCCCCAACCTAATATATATA
>JAPDSC010128226.1:55843-96229 GCA_026290005.1 Latrodectus geometricus
TCATGGAATTTGCAGAATCTAAAATTTACTAAAAAAATTAAACATTTTCATATTCATAAGAAATTAAATTTATAAAAGCATAATAAACATGAGAATCCAATTTTTCAAATTCGAAAAAAACAAAATTTTATTTTAATTTGAAAGACATTTTAAGATTACGATTAAAAAATTTAATATTCAAATCATGACCAATATTATAATCCCCATTCAAATAAATACAATTTTAATTTCATTGTGTTTCAATAAAAAATATATATTTGCATAAATTAATATCTATGTGGGACACATTGAAAAAGTTACTAAAAACATTTAAAGAATTCATTTTTTTATTAACAAATGCAAAAGTTGTTAAAACTTTTTACAGTAACAATGGTTAGATATTTCTAACCACAAGTCAACATCACCTTCTGTTTCTCAAACTTGAAATTTTTAAAAGCTAGTTATTATATACAATTAACTACAATAGTTGTGTAAGAAATCACATACTTGCAGGCAAGAAGCATTCATGAAATAATACAATATTAATTTCAGGAAATGAAATTGCACAATATAAAAGAAATAATTCAATGTTTTCATTCCAATATAATTCTAATAATAGAATAAGTTTATGATTCTACTATTAAAATGAAAATCAACATGTTCTAAAAACTGATTTTTACTTCACAAGACTAGATAATAACAAAGAAGAATAAAGGATAAAAAATAACACATGAAAAATTTAACAAATCCAAATACTTAAAAAAAAGGTATTTTTTCATAAAAAGATTAGTTTCCCAGCACACAAATTTGAATACTATTATATCATTTATTATAAGTAACTCTGAACTTCAAATAGTTTTTATATCTCTTCAAAACTTTTTAAAATTTTACTATGCATTTTTAAAATATGATACTTAAATTGGAAACATCAAAGAAACAAAAAACAATTAATAATAAAATGAAAATATAATAAAGAGAGCAAGAAAATTAATAAAAAAATAAAACAAACCGGTAGTAATCTCGATACAACGACAAATAGATGTATGATAAACAATACTAAAGAAAATTTTTTAAGCAAAACAATGAAAATTTATGGAAACAATAGTTCCTGCATATCACACTAATAATTTGGAATTCAAAATACCTGGATACATAAAATTTAAAATTTTTACTGATTCATGTAACATGATTTTTTAACACAAATATAAAATCTTTTTTTTTAAACATATAAGAATTATTTTGGGAAATAAAATTCAACTATCAAAAGTTACATAATTATCCACATGTGAATTTAACATATGAGATAAAAAAAATACCAAGAAACTATTTACATACAACAAAAAATAAATAAAAAGGAATGAGAAGCATGAAAATAGATGTTAATTCACAGCAACAGATTTCCATTTAGTAATTTTTATAATTAATATTTGAAATTAAACATTATATAAACTTGGATGCAATAATTTTTTAAAAAAGTAGTAACAATAACAAAAATTTAAATTATTAAATTCAATAATAATAATTGTTATCTAAATTTTTCAAAACTTAATCATAGATTATAATAAAAGTCATTTTTGCATATAATGCTTAATTTAATTTTGATATGATGATTAAATCTAATTCATAAAAATTGTTTTGTCATTCAGTGTGTCAGAAAAAAATATATATTATTAGTCTTCAATCTTGAACAATTTAAATAAAGTTTGAAGTTCATACTATGTCAATTTCACAATCAAAAATTAATATTAATCATAAATAAATAAATAAATGTTTCTTATGTTATAGTTAGGAACTACTAGTTTAAAAATATTTAATTTAATCAAGAAATTGCTTTAACAATGAAAATAGAAAATTACATAACTTTTAAAGTCTTAAAATATCATGGCATAGTAAATATAGATTTTAGATTTGAAATGATTAATATAGGGAAAAAATTACTACATTTATAAAAATTTTTCCCAATTATACTTCTCCCATAAAAGCTAAGATAGCAATTTATAAATATTAATTTTCAGTATATTCATTTACTATGCTGATAATGTGCAAATTTAGAAAGTACCTACATTTTTTTTTTCTTATTGAACTCCTGAATTTAGTTTACTTCAATACCATTATTAAACATACAATGAAATGTACATTTTTTTAATGATTGAACTTAATTCATTAACCAATATTTACACAATAAAATATCATTTTTCAATCAATAATGAATAAAAAAAGTTTTCAATGAATTGAAAAAAAATAACAAAAATTATGAAATAAAATATGTATATTATATATTGCAAAATGCTTACAATTTGTTTAAATCTCATTTTAAATAAAAATAAAGAAAAAAAGTTTCAAAATTTCAATATGCTCTCAAACTGACTCTAATTTTCACTATACAGATAAAAGTGCAATATAATTAATATTATAACAAGATTCAATAACAGATACTTTGTAGTTCTAGGAATAATTTCTTAGGTATGTTTAGAAAATGTAGGAAGTTTCACTACTAGAATTTTTCCAATTAACATTTTGACTTTATTACTCACAACAATATTTTTTCCCAGGAAACTTTAAATTTCATTATCTTTTCTGAAACAAACTATGAAACATACACAATAAAAAAGATAAACAACATATACCCAACAAATCTAAAGTATACAAAATAACTCATAAAAAAAGATGTGTATAAAACATTTAACAGAAACAATATGAATATATATAGCTGTCATTCCTATTCCTGGTGTGATATGAAATTCTCTAGAATACAAAAAAACATTCCTAATTCTCAAATGAAATTTTAAATAAGCTCTCTCAATGGCAAGAAAAAAAACCATGAAACATATATACAAAATCAATAAACTTCTAAATCTCTATGACCTTTTCATTTCCGTATGAAATTCATTAAATTGACAATAAACCAAAATCTTTTTTTCACATCTTTGTGTAACATTCTTACTCATACAAAGTTAAAATCATGCAGGGGTACTCAAATTTACTTCAATTTACACTCTATCATAATAGGTGCAAATATCACCATTAAGTGTATGTTGTTTACAATAATCAAAATTAAGCTAAACCAACAGTTTTAAAAATTATACTGTAATACATTAATTATGAAGCAGTAAAATGTTTAAAAGTGTTTTCCTTAGAACTCTTTCGAGAACTAGGTAGTATAAGGATGTCAAATTCAGAAATAAAAGACAAGTTTTGCAATATGTGCAAGCAATTACACTTCAGTACCTTTTCTTCTTAGTAAATAATATTCTTAAGTGAAAAACCTGATATACTAAATATAGCTCAATAAGTTTACCTGGGCTTGAAAAGCTTTTGTAAGATAGTATAAATGACCAATCATAAGAGAAATAATTTTTAAATAATATGAAAACAACTTGTTAAAAAAATATATTTCTCAATCTCCTTTAGGCGAGTAGCAAACTCGAGCAAATTAGCTGGAAAACTGATGGTGTGATGTTAAAAAGTGTCACAAAACAGGTTTTTCAAAACACATTTTTTGTATTCAAGAAAGTTAAAAATATCTAAAAAGGAAACGGGGACAAAGCAAATTATTTAGTACCTTTTTCTCTTTGTTTTCACCCCTAGGAATTATGCATGTTATAAACTTTATCAAATATTTTTATGATGAAGATTAATTCATTGTAAAGAAGTCTTTAAAATATTTTTGGAATAGTAAAACTTATTCTTTTTTAATTTTAGAAAGTTTATTAATTTTATGAAATTATTAAGATTGAAGACATCTATGGGACTCAAAAGATAAGAAATTATATTGGCCAATAAAAAACAAATTGATGAAGTTAATCAATGAAATAAGCCATAAGCTTTGTGAAACATTTGAAAAATCTGTGGCAACTTATAATTTGTATCAATATTAAATATGGATTTTTTTATGAAAAGGAGATAAGAAAAGTAAGATTTTTAATTTCATTTCATATTTAAATGCAACTTTATATTAATTTAAGTAAAATTCACGGAAGAACATGTTCTATATTAAATATATATATCAAAATTGAAGAATGCCATATTATATTATTTGTTTTCAATGAAAAAATTTATAGGAAAAATGATTTAATACTATTTTTTGAATGGTGTTGATAGTTTGTTAGCATTTTATTTAAAAACTTATAGATATTATAAAAAATTTATGCAAATACTTATTTTTAAAATATAATTATTTTCAAAGCAAAGACGTAATTAAATGAGTTTGTCTAAATCAAATACATGAAATGTTAAAGAAATATACACTAATTTTGTTGGATAATGTTAGTTTTCAATCTAAAAAATTATAAAATTTTATAAACATGTCAAGAAATTACATATTCTGAGTTTCAAAATAAATAAATTAAAAATATATATACAAAAATAATTAAAATGTTTTGTCATAATTTCTCAAAACTAATATTGCTCATGGTCAAAATCTAAACAATAAATAAGTATGATGTAAATGAAGTTTCATTGGTTTAACAACATAATGACATCACATATCAATGTCATAGTATATTTATGTTGAATGTGGCATGAATTCGCGAGTCTAAGATTTTAACGGCGAAATTGCTCTCTTTTGCTACTGGCCATATTGTTTAACTTTGCTTAGTACTATTTTATGCCCAGTTAAAAATACAACAAAAAGATTCCAATTCAGAGAAGGAAGTTGGAGGATAATCACACAGGCCTGTTCTCTTCTTAAAGAAAAATATTCTTAAAAAAGAATTTTTACACAAAGAAAATATATTAAAAGGAATAAAGTTGGATCAAATTTTTTATTACTTTAAAATTGAAAATATTTTGAGTACCCCTGGATTTAAAAGAGAATTTTGAACTTGAACAAAAGTGTTACCTTTTCACAGACATATTTTTAGCCACTGATTTTAAAAACTAGATTTCCATACATTAAATTCAGTCGAACAGTCAAATGAACTGTCTACTTTTAAAGTTAAATCATATAATAAAATATATGAATAAAATGTTAATAATATGCATAAAGAAATATTTTTAAAAAGAAAGACAATTAATAATAAAAATGAGGATGCATAATATTTAGAGATGCCAAATTTTAGAACCTTTTATTAACATATTTCTTACAATTTTTATCAATTGCCAAAATTTATTTTTAGAAGTAAATATTTTTGTTTAAAATAATTTAGACAATATATTTAAAAAGAAATTAAAAATAATTTGTAACTTTCTATGCCTGTAATTGCCCACTATTTTAAATATGCCTATATCCCAGCACATAAAATTGATATAATCTTCATGACATCAGAGTTTTCAAAATAAGTATTTAAAGATTTTTATTGATTTTCACTCAATTTTTATTAACTACTTAAAATTTCTTTCTCTTTTATTTTTTTAATAAAAACCTTTTTTACGACCATGTCTAAAAGTTTCCTTACTTATTCAGCAATTATAAATTGCTACAATTAAAGCAGTCAGTAAACCTATACTAAAGATATTACAAACTAAACTCATAATGACAAATGAAAAAATATAAAAAAGATTATATAAATATAATAATGAGTTTAAGCTTTAAACTATATTCAAATAAATTAAAATACAAATATCAAACTATGTGTATTCTAAAAATCCTTTATTTTTAATATAAAAAAATGAATTATTCAATAAAATGTTTTTGTAAAAAGTTTATAAAAACTTCAAACAGTTTCCTTCTGTTGTATTTAATTTTTTATCACCTTCTCAGAAATCTAAAGACCTAAACAACAAAGAAATGTTTTTAAAAAGACAACAATTACTCCTGTTAAGAATGAAGATTCATTACTTAAGTATGTGAAACAAATTTGTGTTATTTGGAAGAATTTTTTATATATATTCAGGAGAGCAATGTATGCTTTAGCACAAATGGAAGAATCTTCCTTTTAAAACACATTTTGAAAGTATTTTCAGTGTAACATTATTAATCTTTATCAATTCAGTTCATGTTAAATAATATTTCAATATACTGATGCCAAGCCCTAAATAATTTTATATTTTAAAAGATGTTTTAAAATTTGGCCTCTCTGAACTTAATACACAAGTCAAGAAATCCAGTAAAAGAAAGTTCTGATTTTAAAAATATCTACGTTGCAATAAAAATCTCATTTAAAATCACAAACATAGTGAATAAAAACATCACTTTTTATACCCCTAATAAAATCATGATATAACAAATGATTAGTGACAAGTTCGTGCTTTAAAGGACTGCACACTTCAACTTTATCATCGTTTATCATCTTCATCATTTTCTTCATCTGTACTTGTATTGCAGCTCATGCTAAGTTCATCTAAGCTCCCAATAGAAGGGACTTTATTTGCTTCAACATCTGAGCAATTTTGGCTGATATTACCATCTGGAGAAGAATGACCAGTATCAGGGGTTGTGCTACTTCCTCCAGTATAGTGATTACACTGCTGATTAATGTTCATACCTAAAACAATACTTAATTTGAGTACACTTTATGCTTATAACTCGATGAATATAATTACTATCAATTGCACTAGTGCAGGATGTCATTCAAAAAAATTATTAAAATAGAATATAACATTAAAAATTTCCTTAATCGTATTTAAAATAGAATATTTATCACGTAAAAATAAAAAAAAATTTATCACATCAGTTATATAATTCATAGTTGGAACTAAAATATGCAGATTTAATATCATGTAAATTAAATTATGTAAACTAAAAATCTTTTCATAAAATATTAATTAATTGATTACACTTATAATTAAAATGTAAAAAAATAAAAATGTAAACTTTAATTTTCTTAAAGAAAATTTATATTTTCAATAAAATTAAATACTTTTTTTAGATTTAATACTAATAATTTCTTTTCAATAATTAAAATTTCTCACAAAGTACAATCTAAAAATCTGAGAAATTTTGAAGTAAGTTCATTTAGGCTATTTGATGAATTATTATTATATTAAATTTTGAAGTAAGTTCATTTGCTATCCCATTTAAGATAGTTCCAATATCAATGATATTCAAAATTAAATAAAATAAAAACTTGAAATAATTAAATTAAGAATTTATACAATAGTTTTAGGCTTTTTTAAAATTTTAAAAACATTCTTTTCCAAATATTTTAAAATATTGAAAAAGTCAGTAAATGAATATCAAAAAATCAAAATTAATATTAGTATGAAAGTAATAAATCTTTAAAATAATAAAATACATTCAAACCATTCTAAAATTTTAAAAAGGTTTTCCTCGTTTTTATTCATTTATTATATTTAAAGAAAATATTCTAAACAATAGATTTCCTAAGATGTTGTTAAGTAAGCAGATAGTGAATTTTTTAAATGTATGACTCACTAAATTGAAAACATACAACAAAATTGCAAAATTAAAGTATTCACAGTAATTTCTGTTTATTAATCTAGTTTGGAACCTGAATTAAAACCTTAAGAAAAGAAACTAACTTATAACAAAGACAAGATTAACAAATTGGAAAAAATTATATTCCTGAATAGTAATTAGAAAATTTGCTAAAAACTCACAACTGTTTCTTATACACATTCACAAATATAACAATTTGTGAAACTATTTTCAAGTTATGAGTAATAAATATTTCCAGTAAAATCTGGCAACTTTTTAAATAACATTAACAATTAATAAAATAGTAATTAATAGCAAACGAATTTTTTATGCATAGAATAGAAAATGAGATTTTTTTTTTTTTTTTTTTTGCAGCATTATTAGAAAACTTAATATTTTAACTCACAAAAATTCTATTAGTTATTTTTGCTTGGTTTAGTCGATACACTCCACTCACTTTGTGCAAATGATGGCTATAATGCCATCCTATGCACATTGATAACTTACAATTTAAATCGGACTTCAATCTTTTACAAATTAATGCAAATGTGAATTTGTTTAATCTAGTTTTTCAGTCACTTTTTATACGAGCGCTGATTCAATCAAATATACAGTTTGTAGTAGATTTTGGACCATTTCAAACCATGTTTTAGTGGCAATCAGATAAACTGCAGACAAGAGAACATTATTATAAATATTAACAAGTAGCTGAAAGTAAACTCAGCAGCTAACTCAACACATACTAAGGTGGGAATCAAAGCAAAAAATTTCATATGTGAAAGTCAGAGAATGATATTTTACTAAAAGCATATCAAACTAGAAAACCACATATGAGCTGAGCAATGTCGTAAACAAATAAAATTTTTGTTCATCATAATTTAAATCAAAAATCTTCATAAGTTATATAATTTTCCCTTAAATAAGTAATTTAATTGATAATATGACTAACTAAATCAGTGATTCTCAACCTGTGGGGCGCGACCCCCTAGGGGGGCGCGAGCACACTAATGGGGGGGCGCGAGCATATCCAAGAGAAAATGTTATTTAAAAAAATTGATTAAGTGACTGAAAGGAAAGAACACACACACACATACAAAACAAAATACATTTTGACATATTTAATAATTAACTTATTAAATTAAAACAACTTACTAAATTAAAAACAAATTAATTTAATAATTATTAGTGACTTCCTTGGGCCTGTCTTTCAGAGCAAAGTTTTTTCGAATGAGGGTTTAATGTTAGAAATAGACACTCTCAGTTCTTTTTCTATATTTAACTGAGATCTATATTTTGTGTTCAAAGAAGCCACCGCAGGAAATCCAGTTTCACAAAGGTAAGATGTTGAAAATGGTAGTAGAATGCGAAATGCCCTTGTTTTTAGTGCAGAAAACTCATCATCCACTCCTGTTCAAAATTCAAAGAGTGATTTATTACTAAATTGTCTTTTGGTTTCGCCACTTGTCGTGAAGTCTATGAAGGTTTCTTACTCTTCGATTGAGAGTCCTTCGGGAGTATTTTGAAATGGATCCCTCAGCCACTTGTAACTTGATATCAGTTTGTCATCAGCAAGAAATTACTTTTTAAAATTCTTTGCAAGCATTGCTAAATGATTTTCAATGGTTACAAAAACAACTTTTACATGTTGTTCTTCAGCCTTGTAAGTTTTAATACAATCATTTAAATTTGCAAGTATTGTTAAGTTTTCTTGCTTTAAATTTCTGCTCAACAATTCCAATTTCCTACAAAAAGCATTAACTTTATCACTCGTATCCAATATATGTGCATTTGCTCCTTGCAGTTAAAGATCCAAGTTATTTAATTTCTCGAATATGTCGACCATGTAGATCAATTTCAACACAAATAAACTATCGCGAAAATTCTCAGCTTCCGGTCTTTTTTCCTCTTCTAGGAAAAGGGCGATTTCTTCTCTTAATTCATAAACACGCTGCAAAAATTTCCCTCGTGATAACCATCTTGCCTCGCAATAAAATAGTAACGCTGAATGTACTGCACCCATGTCTTTACAAAGTGCGGAAAAGATTCTTGATTTCAGGGGTCTCATTTTTATATAATTCGCTACCGTTACAACCGTAGTTAACATAATATTCAAACCAGGACTCATTTCTTTGGAAGCCAAAGCTTCTCTGTGGATCATGCAATGTGTCCAGGCGCACTGTGGCGATTTTTGTTTCGCAAGTGCTTGAATACTTTGGAATCTTCCTGGCATAGAACGAGCACCATCCGTGCATATTCCGACGCAATTTTTCCATTCTATGTTTGCCTCGTTTATAAAATCATTTAAGACAGCAAATAAAGCGAGTGATATTGCTTTGAGTTTTATTGGTTTGCAGAAAAATAATTCTTCTACTACTGACAAATCATCACAAAATCTAACATAGGCAATGAAATGAGCATCTTTATTACTATCTGTTGCCTCATCGAGTTGTATTGAAAACAATTTGTAACTCAACTTCGACAAAAGCTGACACTCTACATCTTCAGCTATATCAGCAATTCGATGGGCAACAGTATCATTTGAAAGAGGTATAGACTGCATTTGTTTTGCAAAATTATTTCCAAGCATAATTTCTACAATATCAATCGCGGCTGGCAAAATAAGCTCTTCACCAATGGCGTGAGGCTTTTTACATCTGGCTATTTTATATGAAACTTTGTAAGAGGCAATTAAAGCTTTTTCATTCACAGACAAAGTTTTTTGCTTTTCATATCATTTTAATTTTAATTCGAAGAATTCTCTGGGTTTGTTTACGTACTCACTATGAAGCGTTTCCAAATGTCGTTTAAGTTTATTCGGTTTCCTGCTGTCTGCCGCCAACATTTTTGAGCAAATGATACACAGAGGCCTTTCTTCTTCATTTACTTCAGCACTAGTGAACCCAAAATTTAAGTATTCTTGAGAATATTTTCTTGATTTTATTTTCGGAACCACGCTCATTTGTGTACTTGTTGATGCTTGTCTATCGTCCAATGCTCTCTTACGCTCGCTTAAAAATTTATCCATGATTCTGCATACGTCTGCTGTCGTGAATATTTAATACGGTGAATTGCAATTACACGAAAATATATATAATATACACATTCAGAATAGATTCAATAGCGATAGAAGGATCGACTCGAATGAGATTGTCTGGAATTGAAATTGGCGTCATAGAACTTTCTCCTTCTCCCTATATTTGTTCACATCTGCGCACGCTCCTAGCTTAATTTTTTGCTGACCAGACAAATTCCAGACAAATCGAAACTTCTCGCGAAACCGTGAGAATGCCCGACATGGCGGAACGCAAGAGCAATAAAAAAGCATAGGATTCTTGTTTTTTTAATGCTGAGGACCGGTATTGCAAAATGTCAATAAATTTCGGTATTCTTGGTAATTTGTAAAGTTTAAAATTAAGGTTGTAGTGTAGGTTTAGCGCCAAATTACTCAAAATACATTGTTATTATATATATTTTATTTTATGCGGTGGGGAGGGGGGCGCGATGAAAATTGTGATTGAAAATTGGGCCGTGAATACTAAAAGGTTGAGAAACACTGAACTAAATGATTATAAAGTGTAAACATTTACAAAATCTTGATATTGTTATCAAAGATATCAAGATAGAATTGATAAAAGATGAATAAAAAATTATTGTAGGCAAATTAATACTTCATACTTTAAATCATACAAATACAATACAGTTCAATTAATCACTTAAATAACTAAGTAGTACCCACAGAAAATGATGACCAACAGCTTCAAAATAATAATTCATATATATGATAACATTAGAGCAATTCTCATATTTTAATAATGAATTTAATTTTAAATAACTCTTATGTTTATCATCATAACAAAAACCAAAAAATTTCTCTATAAATGACTTTCTTAATTTATATAAATTCATAAAGATTTATTAACACTAAATTTGATTAAATATCATTACATTTACCTTATTTTACATGAAAATGTGACAGTTCTTTGTATATAAATGTTATACAGCAAAAAATTACCTGAAGTACTTGCTTGAGGATCACCTGGATTTGTTAATTGATTGTTTTCACCATTAGGACTACCTTCTGAATCATTAGGATTCTGCACTTGAGGTTGAATAGAGGCAATATTTTCAGGCCAAAACCTTTGAACAGGTCGATTTGATTGTGTTTTGGATTTTTTAGATTTATGATTTGTCTCTGGGTTGCTAGCATCAAGCATAGGCTGTAAGATCCTACGCCTTGCATTGATAAACCTAAAAAAAATTGAAAAAAAAAAGAACTAATATAGTGCACAAAGCAACTATATCTAAGTAAGAAATTTATATTAAATTATTTTACCAGTTATTCACTTGCAAGAGAGTAAGATTTGTCTGGTGAGCAATTTGTTTCTTTTCATCTTCTGTTGGATAAGGGTGCTAAAATGAAATCAATAATAGCTGTTATAGCTTAATTTTTTACCCTAATAGTACAATTAAAATATTTTTATTGAATTGTAATAAACAAAACTGTAAATTTAATTAATAGAAAAGAAAATGTTTAAAAAAAATGTATAAACTTCACACTGACATTTTATACAATTTAATAAACATCTCTGGAAACAGTAAAAACCTTTTTAGCTAATAAATTGATGAATGACATATGATTAAAGTTTTGAAATTGGAAAACAGATGTTTTACAGAATTTTATTTCCTGCATAAATTAAGAACTACTGCATGAAGAAAAATCATATTCTACTATAGTGTTTCATATCGCATACAAAATCAAGTCATAAAATAATTTGTTCATAGTAAAAAAATTGCTTTTAGATTAATATATATATATATATATATATATATATATATATATATATTTAATAGATAACAGTGATTCAATTTTAATCATTCGAAATTACACAATTTTATTATACATTATGTACATAAAAGTTTAAATATATAGCTTGATTATATACATTAACTTCTTAACTTCTAATAATTTTATTAAATTAACAAAATTTATATTTAAAATGTGAAATCATAATTGAATTTCGGGAAAAACTGCTGAACTGCAATTTATATTAACTTTAGGAACAGCAAAGTTTTAAAGCATAAGTTGTATAAATTAATTGCTAATTTTTTAAAAAAAAATAATAATGAATTGAAGGAACAAAATTCATATCTTAGACAAGGAGAACAAATATTTAAAATAACTGAATTTTCTATACTGTCAAAATTAAGATTCCTAATATGAAAACATATTAAAATGTTAAACATAAATTTAAATTCTATAATACACAGATATAAGATTATAATAAATTTCACTTTATTACACAGCAGTGAAACATAAGTTGATAATCTTATAAATTATTTATATCAATCTGTAAACACATCAAATTATTCAAGTCATGGCTTGAAAAATTTATGAATCAATGGTTTTGGATAAATTTGATTAGGTTTAAGAACTAACTTATAAAATTAAATTTATAGATTTTTAAAATGTATGGCATAGTTTTCAGTAAATACATAAGTTGTGGATGGACATTTTGGTATATAAAAATACATTAAAACGGTAGACAAATGGTTGGACATATAATTCAACAATCATTGGTACTATCTCCCCTATGGACTTAATATAGTGGTCCTAATCTTATTAGCTCTGAAAGGGAAAGCCATTGAAGCCAGGAAAGTATGACATATATCGGTGATCACACTAGTAAAAAGAGACGGTATATTTTTTATAAAATAATTTTTGTCCGTCCTCTCAATGCCACTGCAGTCAACAAAAATTCTCTTAATGCCACCGTAGTCAAAACAACAATACTCTCAATGTTACTGTACTCTGCAATTGGAATATTCATATAATCAAGTAAAAAAATATTAATACTGTATTAATTAAAGTCTGATTGACAAAATCTGAATCCAGTTTACCAGCTATTTTTCTATATTAGTTTTGTAATATCTAATCAGTAATTAATACAGCAAAACTAAAGTTATAATTAAATTGTTTCCTTAATATTACAATAATTATTATAATTATTACTTAATATTACAATAATTATAATATTTGTTATATCCGTTATTATTGTTAGATATTACTTTTGTCAGTAATAACCAGTTACCTAATTAGTGACTTCTTAGCTATTACTCAATAACAGTAACTTCAAAATTTAGAAAGTAATAGATTTGTTAATTATTATTCAAATCTCTAATTACTGCTGGGTAATAAAAAATCATAACTATTACTCAGCTATAGTTAAGAAACTATTTTAAATTTAATTTTAATTATTCTGTGAAATCACTCATTTCATAAAATATTTTTCTTTCATTTTGTTTTGAGTTTACAGCCAATTCCATTCAAAATATTTATAAATTGAATTAGAATAAATAATTTTCAAAATTACTTAATTGTTTAAAATATTCTTAAAAGTTCTTTCCATCTGATAAAAAAATTAGTATTAAACATATTTTATGAAGAAAATAAATACAATGAAAATGAATTCCATTTTAATTTCTTTTCAATAATGCAATTTACTTGCAGAAACATTTCTATGGATAAATTTTTACATCAATAATTATGATTAAATTTTGAAACATTGATAATATTTCAAATCAACAACGTCAGCTAATGAATTTAGTCTTAAATCAAAAAATAAATTATTTTAAAATCCTTACAACTAAAAACATTTCATGATGAAAATTGATAAAAAGTATAGAAAACAATTTAATAATAAAAAATCGAACAAAAAATACATTGTTTTTAATTTTTAATATTTTAAGCTGAAGAACTGCATATTATTAAATTGTAAAGTAAAATACAAAGCCATTGGGAGTTTTTGATTTCACACTATTAAACACTTACTTAAATTTTAAATAAAAATCCTAAATTAAATTACATACTTATTCTAATTTCTAAAATATTATTTTTTAAAAATAATGTGGATCACTTTAAATATATAACTTTAATTAAATTAATATTTGAATATAAACAAAATGCTAAAAGAAATAGAGCCAATGCAGACAAATGAAGTAATTCATAATATTTTTCATTTTATGCCTTCAAAAAACTTTTAAAATTTAAAACATATCATTTATATGTTATTAAGGTTAATAATATTTTATAAATGATATGTTTTAAATTTTTAAGGACAGATAAAAAAAACTAACAAAATAACCAGAATTCTAAGAAAGATGGAATAGGATTTAAAATATAAGAAATCAATACAATTAAATAAAAGGATGCAAATTTTATTGACACATTAAATGGTTCACTTTATTTTCTAATTAAAGCTTTTATAAAATATTTAAAAAATAAATTCAATAAAAAATATTTTATTGAATAATGAAATTGCAAAGTACTAATCAAATGGTATCCTCTTTTTTCTATATATTTCAAGATGTCAAAATATTACTTGAAAGATAAACATATAATATTGAATGGTAACTAATCTAGAATGATTAAGAAAAAGTATTTGTTTATTCATTCTAAATTAGTTTTAACATGAATTTTACAATAATAACAGTTATACAATTGGAAACAGAATGACTTTACAAAATTTAAGCCAACAATGCCTTTCAGCAAGCAATAGTATTAAGTTTCAGATAAAAATAACATACCTTTTTACTAATATAACTTTAATATAACTGAAAAATAATTTCTTAAAGAAAATTAAATCTCTCTCTTGTTTTCACTTTCAAAAATAATCATTAGTTCTGGAAATTCATGTTTATTTTATTAATTATATTCTAAATTAGAATAGTATCAATAATAGCTAGAACTGAAATGGCATAGAATCAATTTAGGAAATTTGGTTGTAACTAAGCTACATTGTGACAAAGTTGTTATGACATTGTGACATTACTACATTATGACATTACTATGACATTGTTGACAAAGTTTCTTATTATTCATGAAATGCCAAAACCAGAAGGAAATAATTTTGTTTCCAACATGGAAGAAATTTTAAAATATTTCTATTCACTTGAGAAGCCCATTAAAATATTCTTAATTTTCAGCTACTCCTTTCTTTTGAATTTTCTTAAAATAGTACACATTGTTTCATAAATTTATACCCTTATTCATTTTATCAGTATCATAACATCATATTTTTTTACAATGCTCACTTTCTCTTTTAAAAACATACTTTTCTGATGCAAAGTTAGAGGATAGAGGAATTAAGGTAATGATCTCTTATCACAAGAAGTCTTTCCTAAATTCTTCTAGCTATGAAAGAAATTTTTCCCATATTGACATTTTTACAATTACTAAAAAAATTACACAAAACCATTTTATAAAAATCTGTACGTCCTCTAATCTAAATAATACACTTCGCCTTCATACTTTTCAGTAAACTAAATCAACAGAAAATATTCACAATCGTAGATATTATAATCCAAATCAATATAATTTGTTTTGATTATATTATATTTAAAATTATAAAATATCATATGCAATTTTAAAATTAATTATTTTTAATTATCACAATAATCATTTTAGTCAATTACTTTTTTATAAACATTATTTTACAATTTATTTATTATTATTCTCATTTCAAATTTGTTTACTCATTTTGTTTTCTTCTAAGACACTATAGCCTGTTACAGACCAAGGCTGTACCAAATTGGCACCTGGTCATATCCATCAGGAGACTTCTCCAATTTCCATTAAAGTCCTTTTCAGTCGAGTCAAGCCAACTTATTGGTGGTTTTTCTTGTTTTTTGTCACCCATTGCATTAATAAAAGTGAACTTTTTTCCTGGCTCTGCATTGTCAGAGCAGAAAAATGTTCAAGTTATCATATCTATTGCATTTTAAAACTTTAACAATATTGGATATCTCGTACTTTTTAAAGATTTCAAAATTAAATAAGAATGTTCAGCTATTATTCTCATGGACTGCACCAAAAATGTTTCTCAAAATTTTATGTTCCAAGGGTAATAATTTATTTTCATGTAATTTAGTAACTGCCCAGCGTTCATTCCCTAAAGCAAGATTGGTTGAATGAATGCAAGATGTTTTATAGATGCTAATTTTTGCTTTTAAATACATAAATTGAGATTTTAGTTGGTTTCTGAGGCCATTAAAGCATTTATTTGACATGGTGAAAATGTAGTTTATCTCTATAATCAAATCATTGTTAGTGGTAATGATAATTCCAAGATATTTTAACTGTGACACTGTTTCAAAAGTGCAATTTTCTCACTTTAAATACTGTGTAATAGGTGTATTGTGTGCAGTTTCCATGAATTTATCTTCATTTATTTTTAAACCTAATTTACCAGCCTGGGTTTCTAATAGATTGAAAGCCTCTGCAACAATTTTTCTGGATCTACCAATCAAGGCGATGTCATCAGCAAATGCCAAGATTAGTAGTCTTCTGGTAAATAGATGATCTTGCTTTGAGATCAGATTATTATCCTCTTCATTAAATTTCTTTTTCTAATTTAAAATTATTTTTCTGCATTCAACAGTAAAAATTCATTTTTTGAGAGAATAGCATTTATTAAGTTAAATTACAAATTATACTCCCACAAAATAATATTTATATATTGAAATGAGTGTTTATATTTGAGCAATAGAAATTAGAATCAATTATAAGAGAAAAATATTAAATACAGAGTATCTTACTGCATCTATAAAGATGTTTAAACTCTACTCATGAGCAACAAGCTTGAAATCAAAATATTATATGCTACAGAAGACAAAGCTCAATAAACATTCTAATGTTTCCCGAGAATTTAATAAACATGATGAAATTTAAAAGGTATCCATTTGCTTTTAATTGTGCAGCAATATTATTATCTAACTGTTAAATTATACAGTATAATTTGAATGAATTCTTTATTAAACAAATTACTTTCAATTAACTTATTCAAATCACTTACTTTTAATTCTAATCAAAATTTTCATTCTACTGATTTTTATAATTTGGTGAAAATATTGGGATGCTTCAACTAGTCAGATTTAATTGAATAGTGATCAATATATTATGAATCTAATCTACAAGTGACAGACCATTAACAGAAAAATTGTTCTGAAGTTTGTAAATTTAAAGACATCTAACCAATTACAATTCCTAATTAGTCTCCTTTAAGAGTTACTCTTCTTCCAATTAAATAACTGAAAACAGACCATCAATGAGTTCAAAAAATGTTACAAATATCTAAATCTTTAAAATTTTCTTTCTTTTTACAGAATAAAAAGTTGCAAAATTACAGAAACTCTGTAATTATCCTGGTTGCTAATGACATAAACCATTTGCTATATTATTTGCCCTAACTCTTCCTTGGCAAAAATCCTTTTTCAAAAAAATGTTCCTTGGGTAAATAATGAATAGCAACAAAATTTTAAGGCAAAATAGATTTTAAAGGTAGGATATTGTTAGTGGACTCAAATGAAGCACAAAGTTCTTTGATAAAAATTAAAAATTTCAATTATCTTATGAAGCTTTTCAATATAATATACAGTAGAAGTCCGATAATCCGGCACGTTCGGGACCGGCTCGGTGCCGGACTACCGAAAATTCCGGTCTATCGGACGGTAATTATAAGAACAATTAGGTTAATAATTAAACAACAAATACAGTATGCAAATACGTACAACAAAGTTTATTTTAAATTTCATATAATGTATGTACACGTACTGTAAAACATATTTCACTTCGATTTAAAAAAGTCACGAATGTCATTTTGTTTTCTTGACTTTTGGTGTTTAGTATAAAATTTATTTCTAATGAAATGGAAATCAATAATTTTTGAAGCACTGTACTAGCCTCAGCAAAAGAGATAAACTTATTTAGTGATTCTGCAGCTTCTGCCCCAGCTGATTTTTTTCCTTTTCTTCCGTTTCGGCATCTGAGTCACTTTGTTTAGGCTTAGGTTTTGAAAACCTGGTCACTGTACAGTTAGAAAGAAAATCACTTATTTTTATAAACAGTTTCAAAAGTTACGTTTACTGCGATGTGAAAGGACGCAAAAAACAACGCACAAAAAAATAAATGGCGAAGATGCTTCGTGATTAACGGATCTACACTGCACCTGAATTTATTGTGACAGCTGAGACTAGGCGGCCGCTAATTGTTTCCGAACAATACCGAGCTACCCAGAAAACTTCCGAATTGCTCTCGAGCGTTTTTATTTGTTTTAAAGACACACTTTTGGAGAAAACCAAAATTTTTTCAGTTTTCCGGAGTGATGCCGGACTATCGGGCATTCCGGACTGTTGGAAGCCGGACTAATGGACTTTTACTGTACATTAATCTGATCTTGCTGAAAAGAAATCCATACAACAGCTTTGAAATATCTACCATTTACTGTCATATGTTAAGGTAGATATTTGATTGCACATAACTGTAAAGATATGCTAATTAGCTACATTTTTATAAACTAACAAATAAATTTATATACTATCATCTATTATTAGTTAATAAATATATTTCCCAATGATAATTTAGTAGTTTGAAAGTATGCAAAATGTAGATATTTTTAAAAGCAATTGAAATAATATTTTATTAATTCTTTTTTATCTGCTGAAAAATGTATACCATATTTTCCTGTATATAATCCACAGCAGCAAATTATCTGCAAAATCTGTTCTTTTTTAGAAAAAAAAAGTGTTGCATAATCTGCAACACTATATAATCCACTGAAATTTTTTTGAGCAATAGTCCAAAATATATACTGATAAAGGGAATGTCACATAAAATAAAAAAAACAAAGTATAATTAAAAATATAATAAATTGTACAAAAAAAACAACATTTATTTTGGAAAAGATCTGTTTGGATTCACCTCAATGCAAAATGCCGTAACTGAGATGAAAGCAAAAGACTAATAAAAAAATGATAATTTCCGAGAAGATTCTAATGAAACTTATCGATATTTAGTTCCAAATAACTTTTAAAATGAGGTTAGACATATTTTAAAAATAAAATATACTTTTTACGCTAATAGTTAAACAAAGGAAATGAATTATTTTTAAATTGCGTATTGGATAAATTTTCTTTTGTATGCTTTTGTATTCCGTCCATGCTTTGTTTTTCTCTTCACATTAACACTTACTTGCCATTTTTTATTTGCCTTCGCTATAAACTGCTATTTAACTTTAAATCCGCTGTTTATCTAAATGTTTCAGCTTCCATAAACGAATTTGAGTATTTTCAGTAAAAAACATCACATGTCAAGACAAATACGAAATGACATTAAAGAATTGAACTGTAATATCTTTCGGAGGAACCGAATTAAAATAAACTTGAATGTAATTGGACAAACTTGATTAATAACTGAAAAAAGTAAGCGATGTTGTGGTACCATTTGTTATTTATTTTACTAAACATAAGCAGTATTTCTTTCAAAATTTTCTTGTAAGCTTTTCTGATAAAGAATATTTTTTATCAGTTTATGAGTGGCAGCCTATAATGTGTACAACAAAATTTGAAACTATTTTAACACAAAATTCGCAGCTTATATTCAGGAAAATACGGCAATCCTTTTTTGTTACATAGTTTAATATCTACTTAAAATAGGCAGGCTATAAGTCTGAACCAATTATATTATTTAGATAGCAAAAACACTATAAATTTTCTTAAAGAAATTTACTAAAACAAAATTTATTGCACACATTAAAAAGTAAACTGTACAAAAAATAAAATTTTCAATTTAAAAATTTCAAAAATAAAAAAGTTAAGCATATTAAGGAAATTAATATTTTTAATAAATAAGCATAGTAAATAATAATCAATTGCATTTAATTGTTTTCCCACATTATGTTTGGAAAATTTCTGATTTAATAATTTATTTATAAGCTAAAATTTTTACATAATATTTTTAATTTAAATAATCAAATACTTACCACTATATGCTGAAATAACCATGACCTCATAATGCTTGTAGCATGTTTTGGTAAAACACCTCTTTTTTGCTTCTTTTTGCTCATTAAATCATCATCATCATCATCCCCACTTGGAATGATAGGTCTGGGAGCTTAAAAGAAAATAGGAAAATTTAATTTTACATATTTTATATTAAAAATATAATTGATGTTAAAAAATATTGTGATATAAAAAACAAATCACAAAATTTGACAATGAATGATTTCAAATAATAAAATTACTTTCCACTTAATTTTTAACAAATAATAAAGTTGAAGATTGGAAGATATTAAACTACTGCAATCAAATTTTACAATGTTCACTATAAATTTTTACAATAAACTATAATATGCTTGCTAATATTTAACATTCAGAAAAAATTTAGTTCATTTTGAAAACAACTGTTTTTATTTTTGTTTAATAATATAAATAATCTTATAAATATATTCTCATAATATGAATCATACTGAATGAGTAGAACAGAAACATGTGCCAGACAAATGCATTAATACAAACAAATAAAATAAACAATTTATTTTAGAATTTATTAGCTAATTAATATCTAATAAGGGAAAAAGACAGAATACAAAAATCAAACACTTTCAACTACCACAAAAACTTAAGTTAAACAATATTTGATAAGGAATTACATATGTTTATCTTATTTCTATAAGCAAAACAATAATCAAAAATAAAAGTAATTTTAATTATAACAATATGGCATTTGCCTAAAAATAATATATGTATATATATCAAATTGTGTTTAAAAAAAAACAGGTGGTATTAAAATTAAAAATAGTCTTAAGATTAGAATTCTATTTCTTACCAATAGCCTGCATTCTATCATGTGAAAGTGATGTGGCACCAATTTGTGACAATGGGGTGCTTCCATGGACTATGTGAGCACTTGAATTAGGACTAACCTACATTAACAATTTGTATAAATAACATTTTGAATTCATTTCATTTCAATGTAGATATTTAGCAAGCCTAAAGTCTAAAACATACCTGTATAGGTTGGGCCATGATACCTTGAGGTGTCTGAACCATTTGATACAAACTTCCACCAGAAACAATCTGGTTTTGAATATTGTTATTTACAGGCATAGGATTAGGAGAAACACCCGACTGCAATACATAATTATTGATTGTGCCATTGCTCCCAGGTACCTGTAAATAAAAACAAAAAAGAAAATATATATTGTAATTGATAATTTACTAAAACTTTTAGCATGAATGTCATTTTTCCTTTATCTTTACAATTAATAATTTTGGCTTAAAAATAATTTATTGAACATTGTTTAAACAGAAATAGCTATGCTATTTAAACAGAAAAATTTATCAAAGTTAATTATTGTTGTTGTCCTATCTCATTTGATTGACAAAGACTTTAATTAAGTCCATGAACCTTTGCAGGTCATGATGAAAGTGTGTGAGATGCAGCTTCAGGAGTTTCAAGACCCAGTGGCATAAAAGTTGAGGTCTGACTTCTGCCCCAAGCATGCAAAGCATTTAGCTGAACAAGCACATGATTCTTCATAATTTACAAGCAGGGACCAAGGAGGAGACCCCTACACATAGCTTACCACTCTCAGAGGTATTATTTCACTTGGAAGATATTGCAATCACAACATATTTTACAAGCCCCAGCTACAATTAGTAAATGTGGTATATCTTTAGATGGGTAAGGATTCCAACACCCTACCATACAATAACAAGAGTGAATGTTCTAACCAACCAGGCCATCACTGCCTTCAGTTAAATAAAAACACAAGTAAAATATATAGATAATACAAAATTCAAATTGAGGAATGCTTTTAAATTTGACCTTACATGGTAAACTCTGGTTTTAAAATCAAAGTACCAGAAATCAGTAATTTTTTCTTTAACACAATTCAAAATACAATTTTATAAATGAAAAATGAATGAGGGCATATTAGAAATCATTCCATCATTTTCATAAATATATAATTTAATGATTCCATAACAAAAAGTTTTCAATCTTCAAGTAGATCACTCTAAGCAAATTTCATATCTAATAATTTTCCAGTATTTGTAAAGAGGAATTTACAGAAACTCTTACATACAGAAAGAAAACTTAAACACTGAGAAAGTCTAAAAACTTTGCATTCCAGTAAAAATAGACAAGTAAAATTATTTTTTGCCAGAGAATTCCAAACTCTTTGTAGGCAAAGTAATTAAAATGTATCTTTTTATTAGGCTCTCAGTGTTAAAGAAAAATATTACTTTTCTGACTAAGTCCAAATTATGCTCTTAATTATAACAGGAAAATTTAATGAGTAATAATCTAATAACATGTAATTTCATGTTAAGTTATGAAAATAGTGAGAATAATAACATGTTTGAAAAGCCTAGGAAAAGGATTGAAAAAGTAGTTATTGAAAAATAGTTTAAAAAACGACACTTGTATTCCCCAGTTTACAAGATCACTTGAATAACAGAAATATTCTCACTACCATCAAAATTCAAGTTTCTTGCCTTCCACAAATACATACATAAGAAAGTCTAAAAATATGTAAAATGACAATGATTAGTACCAAATCCATAATTTTCATATACTGATGGCTGATAAATGGTATTGTTAAAGTATTTAGGCTCAAATTTTTACAATATAAAGTGGTATGTAAGAAAGTAAACATGCAAATATAGTATAAAAGACTGATGCATGTAAAATAATAATTATACTTAGAATGAGAGAAATTGGGAGTAATTTTCCCACATGGATATCGCTCGTTTCACCAAACTTCCCTATTAAATTTTAACAAATGCAATTTCCTAGTCTCATGTCTCTAGTTACAATCAAAAACTTATATTCTATCAAATTCCATAAGTGGATCCAAGAAGATAGCCTTGTTCCCCCCCCCCCACAAATTGCTTAAAAGTTGTTTAAACAAGAGTATGTTCCCAACAGAATTATATATTTCTGCTCCTAAAATTTAAACTAAAGATATTACTCATAATTAGGTATAGTTTAAACAAACATATAACAGAAATTGTTTAAAAAATTTCATTGATTAAATAGTAGAATGAACACATACTTCTCTATGTTAATTTGCTATAACACTGTATACGAATTTGATTCCTTTTTCAGTTTAATATAAAATTCTGACTGGAATTAGCCAAAACATTTTGCTAGTACATGAAAAATATTCTGATAAATTTATTATAAGCACTTAAAAGGAAAAAAGTTTCTATTTTTGAAGAGTAACTAAACTAGAATTATAATTTTCACAGCAGTTTAAGATAAATATGTCTGATATTTTTTTTTAATCTAATATTAAAAATATATAAATCACACAAATTTTTAACTTTTTCGGAAACAAACAATACTTTAATATAGCTAGAAGTTGGCATAAATCAAATCCTTTTAAGAAAGTGACAGAAATAGTGAGATTGTGTGAAAATATTGAACTAGCCTATTGAATAGAAATTTTTTTATGTGCATACCTAAAGAATTTCACGAATTCATCATGTCATATTATCTTATATGCTTAGATAGAGACTAGCAATATTTAAAGAGGAAATAATGGATAAATGATAGTGTGTAACAATCTCTATAATACCAGATATATTCTTGGTGTTGTAGACATAACAATACCCATGAAACACAGAAGTTCAAATACCATAAACTAACAAGTATTAGAAGCAATAATATAGCTCTCAATAGATAGAGTGAAATCAAAATTCAGTTTTAATAAATCCCATTCAAATTTTGATAGAGAAGAAAAAGATTCAAACATGATACAAACTTTATGAAAGCATAGATGTAAATTATTAAAAATAGTATAAAATGTTTGTAAACTGTTATAAAATTATAATTATGAAACTATTATGTGATGATAATTAACAATATAAAGAATGACTTTTGATTTCTGAAAAACAAAATTTGTGGTTATCTGAAATATTTTTAAATAATAAAGCAAAAATAATATTGAAAAGCTCTTGAACATTTCCTCAGATAAAACTAGCAAAATTATAAAATAGTACGATAGTCATTACTAAAAGTTATATTTAAAGGGATATAGTACAACTGATAAAAATAAAATCACTACAAATACTGCTAATAATTGTAGATTCAAATGAAAATACAGATATTAAAAATACATAAATAGAAAAGCTTATAAAAAACTTTTAGTGTAAACAATTTTTAAGTTTTTGCCCCTTCTATTTTTTGCCTCAAGGTAAGTCTTCACTTAAAGAAATGAAATATGGTGAAAAAAATAAATTAGAATGACGGAAAGATGAAATTTGAGTCTTAAATCTGAGATTTTAATTTTTTATAACATGATTCAATACAAACTTAACAAAAGCACTTTAATATCATATACATATTTCAATATACTTTCTGTTTAGTTTATTTTAATTTACAGAAATATCTAAATAGGATATAATTTTGTTAGTAGTAATAAGTTTAGCATTAAATTAGTGAAAGTCAACATTTATTATATCACTATACAATTAAATAAAATATTAATAAATCTAAATTAATTTCATTACAATATTTTTAGTTAAGTATTTGTAAATGCTTAACAAACATAAATAAAAATAATTCTTTTGAATAATACTTTAAAAGATAAAATGACATTATAAAGTGTATTTGACCAATATAATCTATTCTTTCTAACAAAAATAGATCAAATATGAGCTACATTGATTCTAAATATGAAAATATTGAATAGATTATGTGCAGTATATCAAGAATATGATATTAACAAACCATTTAGCTAAAATAACTATTATGCCTTATAAAAACAATTCATAAATAAATAGAAAAAACGTCTGAATATTAAATCCTCTTATTAAATCATGAGAGATCAAAGTATTTATAGCTCTAGAGAAACATACATAGATCATGCTATTTTTAAGTATATATAGAATCATAAGAGCAATTAGCATACAGGTAGTGGCTGTGAACTGCTTCCACCACTAGAAGGAGTACTAGAACCAGAACTTGGCATATTATTTCCAAGACCAGGATAATCTGGCCTTAACAAATTTTCACTTTGCATCTTGTTTTTTAAACAAGCAATATATCGATTACAAAAGTCTTTACAAAGTTCTTGTACTTTCTCAAGCTCAAGTAAATGGATTCTTAAAACTTGGATAGCTTTTACCATCTGAAAAGAAAAAATACATTATATATAAATTGTGAATTTGGTTAATTGAAATAGAGGAGTTTTATTTTATCATTCAGAAAATAACTGATAAACAAACATGCTTTATTTAAACGCATACCAAAATGGGTCAATATAGATTTGTGAGCTGTTAGTGTAGTTAAGAATAAATATATGAATATGTAACACTGTAAATTTATTTAAATCAGATTAAAGATTACAAGGAAATCAACTGATATAAAAATTATCAGTTTGAAGCACTTACACATAATGTGAGTAGTCTGAATAAAGAGATAAAATATACAGCTAAAACTTTTTCTGAATTGAGCTAATAATTATCTTTTTTAAAAAAAATATTTACATGTTAGATATATTATTATTTATTTTAATACAATCCATTTTTAAACTAAATATCTAAATGAAGCAAAAAGAAGATTGTCATAAAGAAGGTTTGGTCTAACTATATAATTATATTATAAAGTAAGACTAAACCTTTTCATTAGACCAGATCCCCTTTATGTTACATTCCAGAAAGAACCATACAAAAATTTATTTTTCAAGGAATTCATTAAAATATATGATAACAATTTTCAAAAATTGAATGCTGTAGATGAAATGGGTAAAAGATCAATATACAATCCACTGACTGTAGAATTTCATAGTCAAATATACTTAATAACTATTTTATTTAGCAACATTAATAAATATTTTACTAACTGGAAACATTTATAATCATCACTATCATAATATAGAAAAAATTTAAGAAATAATAAAATTGCTCCTTTTTTTTCATCTTTTTTATCGATAATAAGTAAGTTAAAAAAAGTATTCTTTATTTAGGATCAAAAATAATTTTAATAAATTAGAAAATAATTTGAGCAATCAAGCTAATTTGAGCATTCTAATTTGAAAAATCAATTATTAAATATAATCTCATTTATGTGAAATAACATTTCACATAAATGAGATTATATTTAATACTTCTGGATCCCCTTTTAGATGCTGACTGAAGTTGCTATCCTTGTTAAAACATAAGCCTAATCAAGGCTCTATTTTTTACAAGCTACAAATTTAAAGGGTGATAGGTCTTTTTTCATTCCACTTTAAAAAAAATTTTATTTTAGTAAAATAATTAGAAATCAACAATATTTAAATAAAATTAACATTAATAAATAAAATTAACATCCTAACTGTTGTAAAATTAACATTAATAAATAAAATTAACATCTAACTGTTGTAAAATTAACATTTCTATTACATCCTAACTGTTGCAATAAGCCAACTTATTGAATAATAATTTCATCAAAAATACTAGTTCACTAGTAAATCATTATATATAAGCCAAATATCTATAAAGATTTATAAAACGTTATTGATAATACTTTAAATAGGGACTTTATGTAACTTTTACTGTCAGCTATTTATGTAAAAGGTAGCACAAGTAATAATAATAGATTGATAATTAACATTTTTAATAGAACGATGAGATGTATTTTAAGTTAAAAATACATACCATTTCATGGTATTTTCAAATTAAAATCTCAATCAGCAAATTTCATTAATCTATTATTTTAACAAAAAAGGATTAAAATGCTTTAATCAGAATATTAAAGTAAATTGGAACCCATTTTAAATTCCAATATTTTAAATATTAAATAAATGCCAACAAAAACCAAAACTCTGAAATTCAAATACTAAGAATTATACACACACAACTTGTATTCCCTAAAAAAAAAAAAACAACAAAATTTTGTCATAGATAAATACTTTTTTCACAATTACCAGTTGTGAACTCTCAGAAAATATATTTATAATATATTAAACTCAAGCTAAATAGAAAAAATTAGTAATAAGAAATATAAAATCATTCAATAATTTTACATAACTAGCATTACAACTTTAAGTTTAAAAGGAATTAAATATTTACAAGTATTTATTTTTTTATCATGATTACTTTTCTTCTACAAGCATTTAATGAACTTTGGTCTTGCAACAAATTTTCTTTAATTTTTTTTATGCATAAAAATTAGTGTTATTAGCATTTTTATTAAATATAAATATTACTTTCAAAAAAAATTTTCTAAGATGAAAAAAATAAAATAAAGGAACTTGAAGCGTGTCTTCAATTATTAAATTGAGCATTTTAATTATATAACTTAATAATAATAATAGATTGTATAACTTAATAAAAATGATTGATTATATAACTTAATAATAATAATATGCTAGAAGCAGTTACAAACAAATAATTTTATTTTCTTTAAAAATCGGAAAGAAAAACCCAACATACTTTCATCATATAATGTACATTATTATATATATTTATACTGCACTTAATATTCTTGACAAAATTAAAATTATATATTTTAAGTTTTAAGTATCATATATAAAAATAAGCAACTGTATAATTTGTTAATCATACCAAACTATCCACATCTGGATCTTCACTAAAAAAAGGTTTCCTATCCCTTTCTTGGTGTTGAACAAAAGCTTGAATGTCCATATTGAAGCTTTCTGAAGATGAAACTTCAGCACTTTGAGTTGCTAATTCACATTTTTCAAACAAAAGTGCTAATAAAGGAAATAATGGATGCCTAAAAAAAAATAATAATTCAATGAAGGATATAGAGTTTTTAATATAAAACTGTACAGACCAAAATTACCATATAAAATAAGAATTTAAGATTTTTTTGTTTTTTAATTTCTATTATTATGTCAACATCCTAAATTACATTTAATAATTGCAAGCTTCAACAATATGATAACTATGTATAATACCATAAAAGTTAATTTGATCTTGTAAATTAATGAAAAATTAAATTTAATGAAATAAAAAAAATAAATAAAATTTAATAAAAATAAAAGCATTGAGGCATTGCACTATAAATATACCAGTTAAATTACATATAAATGTCTGTTATATAGAAAAATGGAGAATATTTAATGAAGATTTGAAATAATCCACATAACTTCTCCAATTCAAATCTGTAATTTTGTTAAATGTTAAATTAACAAAATTACAGATTTGACTAAGTGGACTTTTAATATTTTAAAAGAATCAGTTTTTCCTTTTCTTATAAGTAAAAGTTAGATTTTTCTCAAATAATTTTATTTAGCTGTTTCAGAATTTTAGCATGTGAAGTCAAGATTTGTTTATTGATATCACTTATATTTGTTGTTATCCGGCAGAAATAGAGAAAATAATAATGGTAGGTAGAATAAAGCTGATAATTTCTAATACTATACAACCTACTCTAGCTAAATTCTAGATTATTCAATATCAATTTTAACAATGGTATTTATAAAAACAAAAATTTCTGCCAAACTCAACCTTTTGTTATTTTGGCTAATTGTTTTCACTTCTAATTCAGGCTTACATCTATACAATTTTCACCTTATTAGAAAAAGTGTTAATTACATAAAACTGTACAATTTGTACACAATAATCCACAAGCACTATTTAAAATTCTTACCATTTCATATGCTCATTATAAATTTATTATCATAAAGCTTCTTTATTGATTTAAATATGTGCTTTATAAAGTGCAAAACATTTATGTAGTTTTAAATAAACTATTTGAAAATAAAACAACTTATCCAATTGCTTTTATGGCAAACATTAATTTTGCCATAAAAATAAGTATGCTTCTTTCTCCTGAAATGAAAACTGAATTTTTTAACCTTTTATAGTAATTTTCAAAGTACCACATTTGAATTTATATAAAATTAGAAATCAAGATAAAATAGAAATTATGATATTTTGATTAATGAAGCTGAATAAATATACCAGTAAAATTATGATGTTTTATCTGAAATTGTGGTAAAATAATAGACTTTAAGTAAAATAAATTAAGAAATTTATATCATAGATTCTCACAATTGCCTAATACTTTTTTTACATCCCTTCTTATTCTTAAATCATTTAATCATTTATTATAATATTAATCAGGGCCTTCCAACACTATATGAAAGTATCAGAACTCATGCACTCCAATATTAGATACATCTGTCCAATATAATGCTCATATTATTATGTAAATTAATGCATTATAACAAGTTAATTGTTTTTGAGACATATTAGGATTTTTATTGAGTGATAAAATGGGTATACACACTAATGGGTATATTCACAAATGGGTATACACATAATATGTTTCAAAAACATTATCAGAAAATCATTATACTTATAAACAGCTCTTTTATCAGCTTCAAATTGAGCTTGAGTTTGAGGATCATTGGGAACATTTTGATTTGGCAATCCTATGCCTTGACTACCACTTGCCAAGGCGGCTTCTGAAGCATCCATGCATTGACCAATCATTGCGATTCCAGATTCGTGAAAATCAGCAATACTTGTTGGAAGACCAGTTATTATTTTTCCATTACCAGGAGAAGGTTCTTGCATACTTGGGAGAAACAAACTGAAAAATTAATCATGATTTACAATTAGAAGCAAAAATATGGATAGAAAATATTTTCTTTACACAAGTTATTTAAAAAGTTAAAGTTATCTTTCATTGAAACTAAACAAATATTAATTGGAAATTAGAAAAATTTGATTCTGTTGCATACATGAAACTTTTTTTTTATAAATATAATTCCCTCCTATATCTAAACAATTACAGTGCCTGGTCTTAAATTACAGAATTCACATGTTACACTCTTCTGGTACCCATTTATAAGTCAGTTTAATGACTTATTTATTGCCTATGTTCAGATTTTTAATGGAACTAAGAAAATTACAACCAGATATCTAAAATAGGAGACTTTCTTCAAGAATTAGGCTTTTTCAGATATATATTCATCTTCACATTGTTTTTATAAAACAAAAATTGCATAATAAATTCAAAAAAAAAATATATATTTGGTAGTCTAGACCAAGGATGGGGATTAAGGAGACTGTGATGGAACATTAGACCACCAAGATATTTTTGAGTGATTGCAAATGATAATTTTTATAGCCCACTTATCTAAAAGTATATACCTGTTAAATCCATAATTGTGATTAAAAGTGAACACGAGACAAATAAAATAATTAAAAATAGCTTGTGACCTCAGCTCCACACCATTGGTTTAGACCTTAATTTTAGTAATTTTCTTTTTTGTCTTAAGCTGAAAGTTCCTAGTTAATAAATATTTTTAAAATATTGAAGAATCAGAAAATGCAGTGACCTTTTCTTTAAAGAATTGGTGGCAAAACAGTACAGCATGAGAAATCTATAACTATCCCAGATACAATAAATGTAACAGATGATATATAGAAAATAAACCTTTATCCTAATTTAATTTTTTGTATTATTTTTCCCCAATAAATGTTATTTTACTTTCATTCTAAAGTTTTCTTTTTCTGCATGACTGTTCCATACTAATCTTAATTATTATATGTACTCAATCTATGAAATCATTTTTAAGAAACAATCTACCTTATTATCTAATATATAAGCTGAAAACAATTTTTGTAAAACAAAAATAAAACTTAGAGAAATAAGTGTTCCTACAGATTAACTGAAGAATTCAAAAATTAAATAAGTCAATATTAATAAGCAATTTGCAATACAGTTATAGAACCTTATTTTTTAAATCATGGGAACACATTTTTACACTCACAAATCATCTAAAACAATAGCATAACATGAAGCATTTCAGTGTCATATACATACTAAACATTTTTATACACCCAACTACCATTAAATGATTTGTGACTTTAAAAAAAATATTTTTCGACAAAAAAAATTTTCTTTTTAACTCTATTTCAAAAGAATAAACACACAAAAAAGATTATTATGAATAACTAATAGAAATTAGCAATTATAAAAAATAGGAGAATCTTTGCCCTTTTTTTTTGTCAATTTGTGTTTGTGTTTTATATGTATACATATATTTTTGTTAATATGTCTTAATATGAATGCCTATTCTTCATATTGAATTCATAGTGATAAGATTTGTTATTCATAAAATAAGAAAACTTATCAGCATGCATTAAGTTAATCAATAAAAGATGTGGATACTTATGCCTTATTTTTGATAAATTTTTATCATGTGTCTCATATATATTTTTGTTAATATGCCTTACTATGATGTCTTATATTTCATGCTGAATTCAGAGTTATCACATTTACTATTCATAGAATAAGAAAACTTATGTGTGTGTATTAAGTTAACCAATGAAAATAAATAATTATTATCTTATTGACCATTTCTGCAAAATACATAGTCACTAAATGTTAGTGATTCAGGGACAAATGTTACAATAGTATATATATTTAAAAGTTCCTATTTCATCTTTTATATTTAGAGCATAGAAGTAATAAATTTATTAAAAAATTGGAACATGAATTAAATATATTTTTATTCATTTCTTTGTTTTATTCATTTATTCAAATTAACAATTCTTTTTTTACCTTCACATTTAAAAAAAAAAACTAAAATTTGCAAAGCCTTTTTTTAAAAAAAATGGAGGATGAAATAAAATACTAAAACTTTATGTTAATAAAATTATTTCTCATTTTGTTCTTTTCTTATTTCAATTTTTATATGTTCACTTTTATTTTTATATAAATAGGATAAAATCTTCACATATAAAAAATACCACAACCAATCATAAAAAACTTTTTTCAAACATTTTGGAGTATTTTGTCATTATTATGAATATCATTAAAATATTTAATGCCCATATTCTTTCAACAAAGAACCAGATGTGTCACCAAACACACAATCATAAAAATATTGATATAATATTTTAAAAATTTTCATGGGCAATTATATTTAGTCTACACAAATGTATTAAAATGGATATTACTGAATTGAATTCTGATCCACCACGAATTTTCTAATCCAAGATGCTAATCAAATCCACAAAACCATTGAACAAAAGATCAACCATTCAGTTACCAACTCAACATTATTCTTAAATGACAGTTAAAATATTTTGAATAAAAGTATTTCAAATTTGTCACTAAGAGCTAAGAAATGTTTCAGATAAATATAAGTAGTAATAAAGTAATGTATATCACTATCTCATATTTATTTGTACATATTATAGTATAAATGTATTTATATTTTAGATGTAAATATAGTTTTAAATATAGTTAAACTATTGGAATAGTTGACTGACTATATTAGAATAGTTAAACTATTCAAGTTAAACTATTAAATATAGTTAAACTATTGGAATTTATTCAATAAACAATTCAGCATTTGTTCATAAATCAAAAAGAAATTTAAAATTATAAAAAAGAAAAAATACAGAAAATAAAATTTTACCAATGAGAAAAAAAAAAACCAAAGCTTCAAATGAACATAACTGTTATTAAAGAATTAGTTAATTTGCTATTAGATTTATATAAAATTAAATTGCAGCAATATTTCTCAACATTATATGAATAAAATAAATTTACTAGTTTAAATAAAACATTCAAACCTAATTTAGAGAATAGAACAATATCAACATAATTTTCTTCCAAGCATAATTATAATCATCTTGTAAAAATCTATTCAATTTTTATTAATCTTTATTAAAATATATGAAACACAAATGTACTGTAAAATATTATGCTTTATTTAGAAATTATTAGTTAAGTTCCCAGTAGAATAAAATTGCTAGTAAAACTATACATAGACTGATTAGACAACTGGAAAGTAAAACCATAAAACTATTGTGCAAAAACAAGTATAGTAAACCCTTATTAATTTGGACCCTATTAAACTGGACTTTGCTTAATCCAGGCAGTCATTTAGATATACTTACTTACATATATATATATATATATATATATATATATATATATATATATATATATGTACATAAAGTTATGGTTAGACGCAGATGATCCAGGCTATCATTGTTTAACAAAGGAAGAGATTGTTGAGAATGTGACCACGAAAATTACAGAAAGGGGTGAAGATAACAATGAAACAGGCCATAACACTTTTTATCCAAAACTTAGTGAGATTAAGGACCACTTAAATTTTGAGATAAAATACCTTGAAGACAAAAGCAATAAAGCTATAACTGGAATAACAAATATATGAGGTATTTCTTAAGCAATTAATTGATAAAGATAACTACTTAATTAAGATAACAAAAGATCAAAACCCAACCAGTGAGCATGTCAAGTGTATTAGCGAAGATGAACCTGGAGCATAATGTTCAAAGTAGTTTCTCTTTATAATACAAGTAAATTATACTATATGAACATACTATACTTAATTTTCTCACATTTACATTTCATTTTCTAGCATCCCAAATACAATTTTATTGTGTACAGTAGTTTGTTCATGTAACTTGGCTCAAAATAGTTATTTTGTTTAATTCATTAGTTTAGATGATCTATATACTCTATTAGTCCGAATTAATGGGGACTAATCGAGTATATATTGTATGCACGAATGTCAAAAATACTCATGCTCATCCATGAATTATTTGATAGTACAGAATAATTTACAATAGAAGTTTTTATTATTAATGATTTGCTTGTTTACAAAACTGTTCAAGTTAGCTTTTCTGTTTGTAATTTTTTTTATTTATTTTTAGTGTATTAGTTTCCTTATTAAATTTAAATGCAAATATATGATTTCAATAAAAAATAATTAAAAGATAAATTTATCAATCTCATATTTTATTTAAAGTATAAAAGAAAATGAACAGAGCAGTGATAATTTCCAATAAAATTTTATAACAAGATAAATAAGAACACACAAGATGCCAAAATAAAGTTATAAAAATGAATTTACAATACTGTAGATTCAGACAATAACATGTTCAGATGTATATACAGATATAATTTAAAAATTTTCTATTTTTCAAAAATAATTTTCAATACACAACTTTAATTATGAAAACTCAAATGCATTATTTTAAATTAATTAGATTTTTAAAATTTTTGTGAGACAAATTTTAGATAGATAAAAATTAATACATCTTGATTATTAAATTGTGAATATATGCAGATATTTATTCTAATTGAGCCATTAAAATTAATCTTTTTTGTTCTGTTTTTACAATATTTTCTTAATAGGAAAATTCCGCAGAAAGTTTTAATAAGTCAGTTTAATACAAACAATTAAATGTTAGAAATATAAATAAATTTAAGCACAAAAATAATATGTTTCATATTTCTTAAGAAAATATATCACACACTTTGTTATTATCAAGAAACTGTAGATATTTTTATAAATATTTGAAGTTTAATAAATATGATTTGTTTTCTCATGTTTATTATTTTTCATAACTTAAATAAAAGAATATTTTTAAACAGTCATATAACATTTTTTATTTTGATTAATGAAACTAAAAACAAGACATCATAATCACTGAATTAGTATTATTTATTTTTTAATCATAAATTTTGTAAAAAAAAAATAATACAAAAAACAAATGTAATCAGTATTTTAATAATATTCATAAAATAACTAAAAGTAAAAAAAAAATTAATACCATTAGAATTTTTTCTTATAAAATTTTAAATAAATTATTATTATTCAAGATATAATAAAAAAATAAGATCTTTGTAACACAAAAATGTTTTCTTTCCTAAATGATCTCTTTAACTTACTATTAATTTGAAAGTAACAAAAGAACTTTCATATTTTAACACGAAAATATTTACATTAAAAATTTGCATTCATATTTTCATTATAAATAAACATGAAATAAATTATTTTTCATTAATTAAGCAAATTTAAAATAAATGCATAGTGACAATGATTTGAAAACAGATAGCGGTACTCCTAACTTATCCGGTAACATTATTGTTTACAACACTCTTTTAAACAACACACTAGTCATATATGTCATTGTATTTTAAAAAGTATTTCAAAAGTTCCAAAATTTCTGTAAATTGATAACAACTTATGGGAAAAATAGATAACTCACATTTCAATAAGCTAAATTTCACTCACCATTCATTTTCCTAATTTCTTCCGCTGCGTCAATTTTATTATAAAAAAATTTAAATATATACTTTTTTCTGTTAAAACTACAATTTAATTAATGAACTCTGAGTAAATCAGTTAATTTTAAATGGTATGATTAAATCATACATAGGAATTTTATGATATTTCGGAAACAGGAGGATGACACTTATAAAATACAGCAGTTTTGTTTTAAGTTATTACTATTTCTCTTTGCGCTCAAAGAAAGACAGCTACAAAATATCTGTACATATCGATTATCGCCGGCACGTTATTTTAAGTCTTAGTAAAACAAATAATTTCTTAAAAGCATTCTATATCCAGCAAACAATTAATGTAAAAATACATATACTTTCATAAATCGGAACAAGATAGACCCAGTGCGGATAGTTTTAACAACTTGAGTGGCAGCTTACCTATGTGTCAGTCTTCGTCAAAAATGGCGGCGTCAATTATCACTGACTATGGCCCACCCTAGAATTGACGCGTCTGACGTCATAGGAGAACCGTAAGGGATTCGAGTACTTCAAAATAGTACACGTAAAATTACAAAATTTTAAAGGGTTCCAGCTTAAATGTATGTTACAGATAGCTATGAAGTGCAAAAGTATTCGAATTTATGTAAAAGTTCGAAGAATTTCGTGAGCAATTTGAACACTTTTGTCAGGGATAGGGAATTGGGATTCATCCCTTACGGAGCTCTCCCACATCCTTGGGTCGTCCTCCAGCAGCACTCAGCTTTGCTGACACCGAGCAGCGTGTATAGAGTGGTCGCTTGTATGCGACAGATGCTCCTCCCAGTCGCACACTTCGCTAATTGCGCGGGTTACAAATCCCTGGTGGCTTAGATTTCGGTTTGCGGCCGGCTCGCGGAAGCCAATTTTACGCAAAAATTTGGACTTTGAGTAAGTTGGCGAAAGCGGTGGGCGTCTCTAATTTACCGCCGAAGTGGTGGTGGGATGGGAAGGAATCCCGGAATGACAAGAATAAATCTACCGCTGCATCCAACGGGTGCACAAAGGGAGGGATCTCACCGCAAAGTCGGGAATGAAGAAACTTCTCCTCTCCTTTCGGACGCCGTCCATCAAAGAAGAAAAATGTTCCTTTAAAAAGTAGAAAGAAAAGAAAATACTACCGTCCTCTCTTTTCCCCCACCGCAGTGGAAAAAAACTTTTCTGTGAACTTCCTTTCGAATTACTATCAATCATGTTATTAAACCTTATTCACAGATATGGTAAATAAATAAACAGTGAAATTGTTTTAAAGCGGTTTTCACAATGAAAATTTATTCTAATTTATTTATTTTATGTCTCTAATAACGGATAAACATTCCTTTAAAAGATTTTTTCTTAATTTAGTTTATTTTTTAAATACTTTAAGGCAATAAAATTTTATACATATTTTTATTTTTTGAAATTATAATTTTCTTTATAATCTTATCCACATTTAAAATAAGGAAAATAAAATTCCAAAAGTCAATGATTTTAATTTTTATTTTATTTCTAATAAAACTCTAATTAAATATATGAATTATTTGATATTAAAATACTTAATTTAAATGGAATAATTTAAATAATGTTAATCTAAAAGAAGTTTAATAAATTTAATAAAAAAAAGAATTTATTGTAAATTTAATAAATACTATAAAAATTATGTCAAAAAGTTAGGGAAAGGTTTAATTCAGGAAATGATATAAAAAGGAAAGAAAATAAGGTGAAATTTAATAATTATTTGTATATTTATAAATACGTAAATATAATATAAATTATAAAGCTCAAAAGATAAATAAAAACAATAATCATTTTTCAATGAATATTTTTCAAAACTTTCACTATAGTAACAAATTAATTATAATCATAAAAAGATGTCTTTAGACTACTTCTTTTTAACACAAAAATTTAATCTGTGAGATTGATCTAATAAATTGAAGATTTATTTTACTTAAATCTTAAAATATAATCCAATTAAAAATAATTAAACAATTCCTCTTTCAAAAGCTATTTAAAAAATTTTTGTTTGGGAAAGACTAACTTCTTATCATGCATTATATTTTAAACTTTATTTCTTTAACACATTTCTAAAAATTTATTTCAGAATAAATTAATAAATGAAAGAATAATACAAATTTTATTTTTTCCAATCATTTAATCCTTACTATAAAAGTAAGTAGGACATGAATTTTTTCCCTCCCATTGAAAGTTTGTTTTTGTTTAAAGAGCTCTGCAAATGTATTTATTTAATAACAAATTAATGGCGGTCATTAAGTTTATTACTATAGCTCTGATTAAGTAACAAGTAATTACAACTTACTGGAATTCAGTTATTTATACCAATTTCTATTCTTTTACGTTACTGTATAATTATTCTCAACTCTCTCTCTCCCTCTTTTTTTCTGGGTTTTTTTAATAGCGATTTCAAAATTTGCCAGCTGCACATAAAGAAAACTATATATTTAGAAGCTGTTTACTTACCTATAATGCACTGAGTAAAATAGTTTAGGATAATAATTTTGAAGATAAAAAGTAATATGAACTAAAAAAATATTACTACTCTTAGTAATGGATTAATTTGCAATGTAATAATAAGGAATGCTTGTAATGAGAAATTTCAGCTTGATGTTTTTTGATTATTACATTCGCATTTGGTCGTAAAAATGACAATGCTACTCTCATATCGTCTTCTACATTTAATAGTTTTGATCTTTCTTTCGTTTTTACGTTGTTTAATACTGTGAAAATATGAATTTACACCAAAAGAGAATTGTTATTGAAGATACTAAAAACACTTAAAATTTCTTCACGTGGGACAAATATCAGATCATAGTTATAGAAAATAAAAACAGTTTTTAACTGTAAAAAATATGCCACTTAATTGTAAAAACAAGTTTTCTTATGCATTATACTTTTCTTTTATTTAAACAAACTTTTCTCGTAATAAAAAAGCATTTTTACTTTATGCATTTCTAAAATTTGGCAGCACAAGGGTTGAGAATAACTGTAATAGATTATTTATAATTATATTATTTATTTATTTTCGCATCACTTTTTCTTTTTGAAGTTAAAAAAATTTCATGGCAAATAGCTTATTATTCTTTAAAATATTAACGAAATTTTCAAATAATTTTATTAATATTCCTTTTGTTTGAGCATATTTGTAGTTCTTTTTATTGAGTTTTCTAATACATAATGCTTAAAAATCAATTAAATTTCTCATGCTTTCACTTTAACAAATGAGTTTTTTTATTTGATAAATGAATTTTAATAACTTACAATATTAGATGCAATTTTTTTTTTTTTTATCAAATAACTAATTTAACATCATGCCTTAAAGTATTCCATATTTTTGTATGTCATATTAAATAATTCATTTATATACTAATTGTTGTGAAAGCATAAGGTGCAATTCCCGTATGATTTTAAGATCTGAGGATAGAAATTTGTTCATGTATTTTAATTATTTTAATTTGCTTTTTTATTTTGAATGCTTTATATTTACTTTTAGTCCACTAAGCTTTTGTGGGATATTTTTTGTTGTTATTTTTCCATTTCAGTTCTATATTTTTCAATTTTTTTGTTAAGATATAAAGAAATTCACATATATCATTACGTAGTGCTGTATTCTGACACTACTTTGTGGATAGTCTAACGGCTGTTGCAAGGCATTTCTCAGCGCAAGCGGCCTTCAGGGATTATTTTTCAACAATGGTCCGTATGCAAGTTTATGTATTGCAAAATAGGAAACTCGGACAACTCCCTAAGTGCTCACCGAGAAAGTAGAAATGCAACATCCATTTCTCATTGTTCAACAGTCGGGAGTATCAAACGTAGGATCCTGTGCTCCTAAGAAGGCTGCCCTACAACTATAGGATTTTTAAATCAAAATTTTTTTCTATTGATATTATAAATATTATATTTGATATGTATATATATACACTGTCTGCCAATAAATACTTGGACACCTGTGATAGAAAAGAAAAACTAACTTTATGCAAAATCAATAGTTGATAGAGCCTCCCTGAGAGACAATTACAACGTGAACCCTCCGGGGCATACTTTCAACAAGTCTTTGAATTACAGCTAGGGGTATTGTCTACCACTCAGCTTGGAGTAGACATACAAGTTCCTTTATCGATTTTTGGACTGGTAGTGCACCCCTTATTTCGGTGATCCAACTCGTCCCAAAGGTTCTCGATAGGGTTCATGTCTAGGCTCTAGGCAGGCCAGTCCATTCGATGAACTCCATTAGCACCATACCAAGCCTTGACCTCGAAACATGACAACTGGCATTGTCGTCCTGAAGATAACAGGGGCCCAACCCGTAAAACTGCTACAACTACAACGTAGGAAACACATAGTTATCCAAAATGGTGCACTAGGCGTCGGAGTTAAGCTTACCATGAATGGGGACTAAGGGTCCCAGTCCATACCAGGATAAACACTCCCAGATCATAATTCCACCTCCGCTGAACTTGACTGTTGGCATAAGGAATTCTAGCAGGAAATATTTTTCAGGAAGACGCCAGACACAGACCCTGCCTTCCGAATGGTAAAGGCTGGACCTTGATTAGTCACTCCAAAGAACCATTTCCACTGATTTACGGTCCAATTTCGATGTGTTTTGCACCACATTAACCGAGCAGTGCGGTTGGACTTTGCGATCAAAAGCTTATGGGCAGCAGTACGACCAAGAAAACCAAGCAGATGTGCTTCCCTACAGATGGTATTCATTGAAACAATACTCCCGGGTGCCTGTTGAAACTCCTCACGGATTAGGGTCTTCGGTTGGGTGCAGTTCTTTCGAATTTCTCTGGATAGCGCATTCGTCGGTCTCTATCTCCCAGTTTCGTTGGTCTACCGTCTCGAGGCACTTTCCGACAACCACCGCTCACCTTCCAGTTTTTAATCACATAGGCCACTGTCGATTTTGTGTACTTCAGATCGCTAGATATGTCCCTTAAGGATCGGTCACATTTGTGATAGCCGATAATTATACCTTTCTCGAAATCAAAGAACTTTGATCTGCGCGACATCTTGCATGCGATTAAAGTCGATGCTGTTTCCTACACGATATATACCGGCGGAGGCCGTGACGTACCTCAGGACCCCTGATATCGTCATTTGCATAGGTGTCTAAATACTTAATAGTAGACAGTGTGTGTGTGTATATATATATATATATATATATATATATATATATATATATATATAT
>JAPDSC010128226.1:96239-109351 GCA_026290005.1 Latrodectus geometricus
TATATATATATATATATATATATATATATATATATATATATATATATTATAAAAGCACCAAATATTGACTTTTTAAAAGCAATTTTTCATTGAAAGTCCATGAAAGCAATTTTTAAATGAAAGACTTCGTAATGAAATTTTCTTCCTCAAAATAATCTTGTTTGAATTTTGTTTTAAATTATATTTTAATATCATAAAATAAAATTCTTTTCTTTAACTATTAATATTTATGTTTAAAATCTGATATAAAATTTCCGATTATCTACATGTCAATGTACGAATGTTAAACATAGCTTTTCTAAAAGTCTTCATATAGCTTAAAATATTTTTTATAAATATAAGTATTGATCCATAAAAATTCCACGCAGCTAGTTTAATTCTCGGTGCACACATTTTCGTTCTTCAAATCCATGTAAAAATATGAAAACTTAACTTTTCGAAAGATATTTTTAAAGTTAAATAATAAATATAGCAACATTAAGTCACTACAGAACAATTAAAGCCTAAATTATTTACTATTAAATTTTAACATTATACTTATATAAATGCTATTTCTATATAAAAACAATATTTATTAAACAGAGTTTTTATATATTGAAGAAAAATAAAAGAGGAACGAATCTTCAATTTTAGTAATCTACTTTGTTAATATGCATAAAAAATATAGCAGTTCCTTTTTACAACTTTTTTCCTGTTAGATCCGTTAGAACTTTAGTTGACTAAAAATAAATACCGTAGCTAATCGTCAATACAGTGATTGAAATTTCAAGTATTTTAAGTTGCAGTAATGAATGTTTTCCAAGAAGAAATGATTCATTGAAAATTATTATTAAATACTAAAGTCAAACGTTTTGCAATTGACGCAACTTGAGTATTTGGAAAACTCTATCGTGATCTTTTATTAGTTTTTATTATTCATTTATAGCATATGATTTTATTGATAAAAACTTTTGAAAGACAAGTAAAGGTACTGCTGCATTTTATTGCATTGATCACTTATGCCAAAAAATTATGATAATTTGCTTGAAAATTTGGATTTGAGCACTATACATGACATGATTTGCTATAATAATGAAACAAATGGATTACATTATATTTTTTTATTTATTTCATTTGCACTTGATTTTCATTTCAGCTTTTCGGTTAGTTACATCATAACTATTATGTTTCTAGCGTATCGTATTTTATTAAAAGTTTGGAAAGTCATTCTTGTTATCGTAAACTTACAAAAATACTTTTTATTAATATCAATTACCGTATCTACAGGAAACGACAAAATCGAGAAAAATTAAGAAGTACGCAAAGAATGACTCTGATAGTTGGATATGTGTGTGTGACATAATTAAATGAATAGCATACATTGCATTTTCAGAAGGATTCCTTAAATTGAAAATTTTCAATTTCATGTGAATTCCCACATTTTTAAAATCTTTTCTAAATGTAATGACATATTTTTTGATGATTATATTTTTAAATTAATTATTATATATTTAAGGATTATTTCGTTTTCGTCTTCAGCATACAAGAACTAAATGGACCCGGAAATTACGAATAAGTCAAAGAGGATTTCGAAACATTCATACATTAAAACGCAAATTCCAGAAATTGAAGGTAGGAACGCCAACAGCATTCCACAATATATTATGAAGACAACACGTGAAAAATAGTTATAAATATTTTCCACTTCGTGGTATCATAAATTTATGTATTTAAACAGTATCTTCAGAACATCTTAAATTTGTATGTTAAGGCATTTCCGGGCATCAAGTAACTTTCTTCATCAAGTTCACTTTCCTGGCAAAAGTTTACGGATAGTCAGTTGTAGGTACATCAATTTAATAAGCGTACCTCTTTTGTTCCGATGGCAGCTTGTACATATCTGAAGAGATTTTCCACTAGTTTGTGATATGTGACTGCAGGAATTGACTTCCAAGCTCAAAATTGAAATGATTGATGATAGAATTATAGATTTTGTATGTAGCATGATTCTTGTTCATCAAAAGTATCTTAGAGGATTTAAACTGGAATCTAGAAAGACCAGAATAATTTTTGAACATCAAATCATGTTCGCTCAAGTTTTCAATGGAGCAGCTTTCCTGCTAAAACAAAAATGGATCTTCTTATATATATAGCACCATCAGTTTTACAGAATAAAATTAATCCACATACATCTTAAAGTTCATATTTACAATTACAGGAACTAAGAGAAGGGGCCCAGACAAAACTATGAAAAGTAAAAACCTATTATGATGTTTATACTACCAGAATTTACAGTTAGAATCCTTAATCAGTTCTTCTGGCATACCCCAAATTCAGACGTGTTTATTAAATTACCAAATTGTAAAGTGAGATTCTGTGTCATTCAAAATAAAATTTCTTCACATACTACATTCAAATGACGGTGAGCTTTGCATCATTGTAATCAAAGCTTTGCATTCTAGCGAATGGAGTTTAGCTTGTCAGTAGTTGTACGACCATGGAATTCCAAGTTTTTATATTCAATTGAATATTCCTAATACTATCATTAATGTATGATGAAATTTAAATTGTATGTATTTAAATTTAACTGTATGATGAATTTTGGAAATCCTGATTGATTTCAATCAACAAGAACTTGAATTTTATTTCGATGCCCTTTTATCAGTTCTATCGCTGTCACAAATTTCTTTGGTTTGGCTACTTCATTTTTTTCCAGTTTTACTGCTTTGACGTTTCCACTTTACAATTACGTGACTCACAGTTGATTTTGGCTTCTGTAGAATGTCCGAATATCAATTGATTTTCCCTTATAATGCCACTATCAAAGTCACTAAGTTCTTTTGACTCAGTAATTGTCCCACAGACATATAAATATCACTTGACAAACACCATTACCAAAGGTTTTACACAATTTTCTGTTATTCATTATATAATTCCATCTGTCAGAGATCTACTTACTTAGTGTACAGATTTCCTTTAATTCTATTATATTAACTTTTCTATTTCATTAAGAAATACCTTTTCAACACCCAGTTCTTTAACCATATTTCATATTTTGTGAAAGATTTACGCAAAACATTTTCCCTAATATTTTGGAATATATGTTCAAGTGTCAGAAAAATTAGCACGGATTTACAAATGCAGATAGCGAAGTCATGCAATCAATCAAAGATACGGTACAGTAGATAGAGCTATGTAAGACAACAAGAGTGTGATAGAACTACTAAATTAGTTATTATAGCTAAATTAGCTTTTAGTATCCATCATTATCCATCACATGACAGCTCGGAATGGATCTAGTCCTTCGAAGTTAATTATTGCTTCTATAATAGCAAATTATCTAAATTTAAGGGAATTTAAAAGTGGTATTATAGTTGGTGCAAGAAACATGGTACGCATCACTTCCGAGGTAAGTTAAAATTTGAACTTTCGAGAATGATTATTTTAAGGAAGTGCCATAAATACCGATTATCTGATAAAACATCAAATCTCAAGCGGCAAGGTGCAACTGGAAAAAGTTTTAAAGGGGGGGGGGGTTCTCGATGACGTACACGAAATCTCAATCGAAGAAGACTTTCAATAATTTTTCAAATTGCTAAACTACTTCTGATCTCATTGCTGGAGTATCAGTAACGTCAACGTATTAATTGTTCAAAGGACCATCGATGATATGAGATTTAGGTTGTGAAAGTTTATATGCATACCATTATTGATCTTATGATACAAAGATTATTTGGACAGCCAACACCATCACCGGACTATCATTAACTGGGAAAACGTTGTCTAATCTGAAGAGTCTCGTTTATAGTTGCGTGTGGAGGATGGTGCATAAAAAAAATCTCATGAATCTGTGGGCCTTTCATGTCAACAAAGAACGGCTCAATGAAATCAAGATATAGGGCATGTGTAAGCAGCTGAAGTATAGAAGTTCTAATACATTTAGTGAAGAATATGACCGGTGACATCTAGAAAAGAATCTGACAGATTTGTAAAGATCTCAGAAAATCAGCTATTTCCATTTATTTTTATTATGCACTAATAAAAACTCAGAAAATTCCAGGACAAACGACATCCCATGCATCCAAATCTGCTTCCAAGTGGCACCAGAATCACACATCTAACACTTCGAAAACTATCGTAAATGGATTGGAACACAATGAAGGAAACATCAATTTTGACATAAAATGATTTCGCACTTAATGGCGATTTTAAAGCATTCCACACTTTATTTGATTTGTTTTAAGTTGATTTGTAAGCGAGACTTTATTTCGTTGTGGAAAACAGTGTTGCTAATAAAATTAAGTAAATATCGTTTTTAACAAATAATAAATATTGTAGTCAACTTCGGACATTTTTGATGATGGGCCTACCTGCGCAAGATGCATTTTTACCAACAAATAACCTGAATGGAATGTATGAAACTAAAATTACACGAAATTGGCTATTGCCATATCAGGACCATAAACATCATTCCCGATTTTCAACTGACTGACTTGTATTTTGCCTTTATCGAAGAAAACCTGAGAATGTACTGCATTTTTTCTTTGTTGACTTCCAATTTTAACACCCTGTACCTTGTAACTAAATGTACAAAATAAAAAAAAACAACTATATATAAATATTAATTTAATGCAAAATGTGATCTTTTCAACGAGCATAAATCTGAAATGATCGAATACTTAATGAGATATAGAACATTATAGTCATCGATCGAAAAAATAATGGATTTCTTTCTCTCCAAACTAATATAATGCTCAAGAACATGCAAGTCCTATCAGTTGGCCACTTTTTTAGACACGATTTAAAGGTAGAATGCATGTTCTTTTAACTATTATTCAAATATTATAAGTTATAATTATTATACGGAAATGTTAACTTTTTCATTCTTTAATTTAAAGAAAATAAATTAAAATTACAAAAGTGTATTGTATATATAAATATTAAATCAATTACGACACTAAACTGCAACATATATTTCAAAGGTTGAAAACTCATTTATTTAATGAATTCGAAATCAAAAAAAAAAAAAAAAAGATTTTTTTAAGATGATAATTAATTCTAAGCAACAAAAATGTCATTGTAAAAGCGCGGCTTTTAATTACACAGCAGGTTATGACGTAAGATATTAATTGCATTTATCCAAACACTGACTTCCATTCATGAGTCTCTTCTCAAATTTCCTTTTTTTCTTTTTTTTTTTTCTTGTTGCCAAACACTTTTTATATAGTTTTTTTTATTTTACTTCTGCAGGCTTTATGGTATTTCTCTTCGATCAAGAAACAAATATTATATATATTAAAATGAAAAGGAATTTAAAGTGAGATATATACATATATGCAGATATTTTAAAAATGTACATATTTTAGACTTTAACAAATTCATTAGAAATTCACAGATAAATAAAAATATAATCAATATTTATCTTTACTATTATTAACAGTGCGCAAATAATGTTTGCTGCTTTTATTATAGTTTTTATCTATATATTTTATTTCTTGATCTATTTCTTTTTATATTTCTTATAGATTTGATGTGTCAAACTTTTTTAAAAAAATTATACTTCTAATGTGTATTACAGAAAATTTGAAAGAAATTAAAATATTAAGTTTACAAACTAAATTGAGGTGAATCATATATGTTCACAGAAAATTCACTTTTTGGTAAAATGAAATTATGAGCTGATTATTTAAAATATATATTATAATATATTAATGTTGATAGATTTGCAGGAAATTTTAATAAAATTTTATATGTAAATAAAAAAAAACTTTCAAATACAAAACTCGTTGTTTTTGATGGAATTATACGAAGCATTACGTGTAGAAATTTATACTTCTTTAAAAAAAAATAATGGATAAATAAATATGTGTAGTGACGAAGTGCATTAAAAAATGTCTCTTATGTAATATAATTACATTCATAGGTGTTTCTATTATTTTGAAAATCAACTACATAACATGTTATATGTCCAATAAATTTTTTGATATTTCTGGTCTACCTTGGTCATTTTAAGTGGATATATATATATATATATTATTGACAGAGTGGAGCATGACATGCAAACAAGCAAAATTTCCTCAACAAAGTTTTTTACTTTAAAAAATTAAGACGTTTTCTTCACACACTATCTTTACCTAGAAAGGAACTTATTTAAGACTCTTCCGTGTCCCCCCCCCCCTTTTTTTTCTTTTCTACTATAAAAAAACAGAATACAGTGTTAACTGTAAATATTGTAAATATTTGTATAAATGCTTTATATTTCTGTCGAATTATTTGTTTTCATGTGGTATTATTGTTTAATTTATAAATATATCATGTAAAGAACCATTATTTTGTAACAAAAATAGTAGCAGTTTTCAGAGCTGAGAAAAAAGTCCGAAAAATTTAAAGCAATTTAGCGACATTTGGTGTTAATTTTAGAAATTAAGTAATATTTTTTGCGCCACAGTATTGGTCAACATTCTTGACGTTTCGAGTCGATAGGATCCCTAGGTGTCCAGATATTATGAGCTGACTATAGGAATGTTATAGAAACCACTAGACAGGAAGGAAAGAGAGAAGTATAAATATCGGCCAAGGGGTGAGTACTTGCAATGCAGATGAAAATCAGTTGAAAAGTTAGATGAGAATTATTCGATTAGTTTGACGCCTAATCTAAAAAAAGCTCTCAAAGTTGCTGTCGTAGTTTCTAAATTTTAGAGACTGCATAGACTTTTATAATTACTTCAAGCTGAGGTAATTGTAGTCTATTTGTGACTAAAAAGTTGTGAATAAATTGTTTGTTTCGAAGAAACTTATTTTCTTTATTTCTGCATCCATCACATCTTCAACGCCACGAAAAAAAATCTCGTAGCAATGTTAGCAACTTTCACGCTACCTTCTTTGGCTAAGAACTGATTACTTCATGTCCAACCGAAACTATCTTTCCTGAAAAATATTTCAGAATTAAGATTTTTCTTATTTTTATTCAGATTACCATTTTTTAAAAAAATACTAAATGTATTTAAAAAATTATTAAACTGGAGTTGAAATAGATATTGTCAGTGATTCTATCATAATTTTAACAGAACATTGCATTTCGTACCAAGACTGAAAAAACTTTTTATTTTTTTGTTTTGTCATTTATTAGCTTACTATTTTTGCCAACATCTTTGTTTGCCAGTATTTACACCAGTGATTCCCAACCAATGTGCAGTGGCGCTTTTCTGTGCCGCTAAATTTTAGAAATGTAAATAGTAAAAAAAAGTATGCTCTTTTTCATTACGAGTAAAATAATAAACGTACTGTTGTTTTTGTAGTGCTTTAATAATCACTTTACGTTCAAAATTATTATCATAAACAATTTTACACAGTGTGTTATTGATAAATAAACAACTTTTGAACTTTTTTTTTTTTCCCCGTGTGCCTCCAAATTTTGAAATCGTTGAAGTGTTCAATGACAAAAAGTTTGAGAATCACTGATTTGCACCAATACAATGTTCTGAGGAATTTCAGTAAAATTATTGATGCAATTTTTATTGTAGGTACGAAACTCGATGGAATTCCCATGGGATTAATTGACTGAACCAAAATTGGAAGTTGAATATACTTTTTTAATGGTTTCAGTAATTATCTTTCAACAGAAATAAAAAAAAAATTTCATGAAATCGAATCTGTACCCCATCTGGCAATGTCTTACTTAAGTCCATGAACTGAGAAAATAGTCAGGACACATGAAAAATCATGTAAGTTAAAGTAATAAAAAAATATCAACCTAATTAAAAAGTAGCAAACTATTTTCTGTTTGGTACTGCGTTTATATAAGTAGATAAGACTAGATTCTTTGGTTGCGAGTTTTCGGCTAAATGTAGATCAATATTCCCTGTGGCGGCTCTCTCATTTCGTATAAGTGTTCTGCCAAGCCAACTTTCCCCACTTTGCAACGATGGAATCATGGACAGTGACAATTTAAGATGGTGTCAAGCAATTTGAGCTATCTCAGAAAAGGACTGCTATTGGTCACCTGTCTGCATGGGGCGATGACATTTCCATTTATCTTTTTTTATTTTTTCGTCTTCTTCTTGCTTGTTATTCTTATGTTGTTAAATACTTTGTCATTGGAAATAAAAAAAATTTTTCGGGATTAAGTTGAAATAATTTCCTTAATTTGGTAAAATTAATCATTTAAAAAAATTATAGAATTATCTTTTTAAAATGTGGATGTAAGGATGAGTAATATTTTGAATTTTTTGGTTCTGTCAGGTTATGTCAAAATATAATTGAGTAAATTTCATCTTGAGCTTACAGATAAAACTTATTCAATTATGTTTTACTCTTAATACCTGACCAGCCACTCCCAGAGGTATCATTTCACTTGGAGAACGTTGCGACCACAGCCTATATAACATGCCCCAGAGGCCTTAAGCGAACACTACAGATTTTCGTTTAAGCCAGGATTCGAAATTAATACCTTCCAATGATTAGAACGACCCCCTAAGCCAACCAGGCCTCAGCGACCACCGTTGCCTAGTGATAGGAAACCGCTCTTTAGAGCATAAGGTCCCAGGTTTACTCCAGTCACTGCTGAACAACAGGAGATCTTCTGTTGTTCAGCAGTCACTCCGAGTAAACAGAGTTCCCTCAATACGCAAGCCTGTCAGGATGGGTGCTTAGAAGTTTTCCGAGTTTCTGATTTCTTGTGACATGTGAATAAGGCCAGGCCCATTATCTCTGAAAAATCTTCTCAGGAAGTAATACACGAGAGATATTAAAATGTTTTAATTAAAATAACCCAAAATCATTAAGAGAACAACCAATTTTCCTAAAGAATTCATTGTTTACTTTTTTGTTGAAAAGCAACATTTCTAAAATAAAGAACTTTGTGTGTCTTGGAATGTAAATAAACTTCATTAAAATGCTAGTGTTGCTATAGCATTAATTTATATATTAATTTCAGACGACGATGGTAGAGATATGAAATTCGGAGTTATTACGATTAAAGATCATTTTTAAAGAATTTATGAAAAATTTCTCTTTGTTCGATGATTATAAATAGAGATCTTAAAACTAAATGTCCTTATTTACACTCTTGATACATTAAAAATGATGGAAACTTATATAAGAATTTATTATTATTCTAATTATCAACATGTCTAGTCATGTAAAAATTTGTTTTTATTTACTTTGTAATAATATCATTTAACACTAAACCTACAAAGTATAATTTAAACATTTCGTTCATATTATTTAATAATTTATATGCATTGCATGTTTCGATTAGTCTTGAAAGTTTGTTCTTTTTCCAACTTTCATTTCTTTGGGCTGTAATCTTTGATTACTTTAAAAATATATATTTAAAAGTAAACAAAAAAATTTTTTCTACCGAAGAAATCTATTGTTCATAACTGATGATCTACGAGAGAGAAATGACAAAAAATATCTCATTTGTAAATTACGATCTTATTGTAAAGTTTATTTATCAAGACATTTACTATTTAACAAAATGTTATGCAAGTTATACTCGTTATACCTATTAGAAACAAAGTTTTTCAAGTTTCTAGCTGAAAAGAAAAGTTCGGAAAAGTTCATGAATATAAGGATTTTTTTTTTACTCTATCGATTCACTATTAACAGTGCGTGAAAAGAGAACTCTGTTCAAACGAATCCAGTGATTGGCTATTGCTATTTTTAGTTCTTTGTAAGCCAATCACATCAATTCATATATCCAAGCAATAATGAAACTGCCCAGGAGCACACACAACGCACCATGTAAAAGTTAAAATAGTTCACGATTAATTTGAGAAAAGTACTATTAATAAAGAGTTTCACATTCCCTTCATTATAATCATGATCCACTGGATATAGTCATACTATATATTAGGTTGAGGAAAAAGAAATCCCTTATTCTTAAGCGAACAAACAAGCTTTATTTACATGTTTTTCATCAGCTTTGTGCAAATGATTTCCAAATGTTTTGTGATTGATCTTTAGCTTCTGGACTGCTAACTTGCTGATCAACTTTGGAGATTTTTGGGATTTTATCGATATTTTCGACGATGGGCCTACCTGTGCGAGGTGAATCTTAGCATCAAATATACTTGAATAGAATCAATGAAATCAAAATGACACGTAATTGGCTGTTACAGTATCGGGATCATCAACACCAATCTCGATTTTCAACTGTCTGACATATATTTTCGTTTTTATCAATGAAAAACTGTGAAAAACTGTGACAAATTCCAGTGGGCATAAGGCTCACTGTAAATTGTCCTAAACTGATCTGAGAGGGCTTAGTTAGTGAAGGCACTAGTTCTAGCAATAAGGAAATAAATTCGAATCCCGACCCAAACAAAAATCAGTCGTGTTCCCTAACAGCGACTAAGTATGTCATGATTGCAATGTCCTCCGTGTGAAAAATGCCTCTGGGGAAGGCAGGCCAAGTATCTTGAAGTTTTCTGATTGGTTCATGCTTCTAAATTACGAAGATTTCTCACCTGGCTGCTTTCTGTCTGGTAGAACTTAACTCAGAGCTAGGTATAGGTAAGTATGCTAGTGCAACAGCTACAATTTGTTCTAGACTTGCATAAAATTTCAATTTATTCACTGAATAATATTAATACTTTTCATAAAAAATATTTTAATTTAAAGTCAGAATTAAAATTTCTTAAATAAAAAATATTTCCTCAATCCTTAACATTACGTAAAAAAGGAATTTTTAACTAATAAAGCATTCAATTGTAACATTTTATTAAATTTAAAAATCGTTATTAAAACTTAATTGCAAATAATATATTTTAGGAATGGTTTTAATTATGTATTTTATATTTCGCCAATGGTAATATAAATTCCATATTAACAAATTTCATGAATAATATTTATTTATTCATTATCTTTTACATTTTTCCCAGTCTGTATTATATTCGAATTCATTTACTGACTAATTTTAATACTGTAGCTAAAATCATTTTCATTTAAAATCAATACATCGGGAAAATACTTCCTATATTCTTTACATTACTTAACAAAGGAATTTCCTAGTAATGAAATTTAATGAATGTTTTAATAAATACTTATCATATTTCTAGCAAAAATAACAAAGAATAAAGATACTGAATAACAAAATGTTAAATTTTGATTCATTTCACTTAATTTGCTTCAATTGATTCAAATCGATTAATAAATGATATCATAATTGAAACAATTATTATTTAATAAACTTAATAGTGTCAAAAATATGAATTAGTTATATTTCGTTTTTCGTAATTCATTGATCTCTGATCCATAATTTAGTAACCTTCAAGGCCGAAAACGAATGTTCTACCTAACAATTAGTTTAATTGTTAGGTAGAAGATTCCTTTTTTTTCTAATTTGTCTAAATTGTTGGTTGCTAACGCTGCTTAGATAATAACTAAAGAAATTATTATCTAAGCAACGTCTATTTTTTGGGGGGACAAAAGCAGTTTTCAGAGCTGAGAAAAGAATTTGTGAATCCTAAGACATCTTGGCGACATTTGGAGACTAAAATGCAATATTTATACGCATAAGTCTCTTTGCAACATTTTTATGATTTTCGAGTCGAAATTTAGCTTTTTACCTGAAATTTAGACTAATTTAACCCGAAACTTAGATCGAAAGTAGCTGCACGGAATCCAACGAAACTTTTATCAGAATGGTCTCCAATTAAATTTAATTATAAAAATATACATATTATCATAAATATATTTTAAATAAAATCAACAAGAGAGACATCTGATATTAAATAACCACTGTTTTTGAATGATGCTAGCATTTTCTCATGTTTTTTTTAAATATAACTTGCAAATTGAACACATTCTTAAGCAAAGATACTTCTAAATGTTTTTCGTATGATTTCTGATTTCCATTTATATTTAATAACAACTAGTAAGCAGTTTAAGTATTCATTGAAGAAAACTTGTTTGAAAAGCATTTTAATATTTCACCGTTTTTTAGAGTTTATATTGTTACGTAAAATGTAAATATTTGTAAGCAAGTTTTATATTTCTGTTTAATTACCTGATTTAGTATGCTGTTATAGTTTAATTTGTGAAGCTTATTCTTATTCTGACCAAACAGCGATTTTCAGAGTTGAGAAATAAGTCTGTGAAATCTAACACGCCTTGGCGATATTTTGGCGACAAATCATAATTTAATAATTTTGCATTTACAAAATGTAAATAATTGTATAATAGGTGAACTAGGTAATTGTTTTATTTTTCTATTATCATTTGATTTATGAAATTATTGTCTAAGCAATGAAGATTTAGGGAAAATTGCAGTTTTCAATACTGAGAAAAGAATTTGCGCATCCTAAGACATCTTGGAAACATTTGGAGACATTTGCGATATTAAACGTATATTTGCGTAATAAATTTCGTCACTTAGCGACATCTTTACCTTTCGAGTAGAAATTTAGTTTTTTACCCGAAATTTAGATTGAAAGTAGCTGCACGAAATACAATGAAACTTTTATCAGAATAACCTCCGGTTAAATTAAAATATAGGATATGATTCGAAATTTTGATCACAATGCTTGTATTTAATTTAAACCATAAATAACTCTAATTTGAATTGAATATGAAGTAGATTATGTTGTTTCTGAAATCTGCTCGTTTCAAAAACTAAAATGTCTTCCCCCCCCCAACTGTTATCTATGCAAAACCACTGGGGAAAGAAAAAAATATACTTAGTTTTAAATTTTGCAAATATGATTTCGGATTTTTACATACATGGTTATCAAATGTTCGCATTATTACTACCAATGTCTTGAGAAATTTCTTTTAACACAGATAAAAATTTCATAAAATTTTCCAGCTTGATAAAAGCAGTAATAAAATTATGTACATGTTTAAAATGATACTAAAATAGGTGCATGTTTTCCGATAACTAGCAGAGCTATATATTATTAATTCGCCAATCACAATATGAAAAGTAATTAGTTGTCTATTATTAATCTTTTATAATAATTAATAATACTTAATCATTACAAACAATTAGCTGGAGCATAACTAGATCAAAAGCTTACATGATTTACCATTTTCGTGAAATGGCAGTGTTCTCAAATATTTCGTTTTCGTATATTTCATTCCAGTAATTTAAAATTCAATCATGACATTTTATAAATAAATTATTAAAT
>JAPDSC010128231.1:0-26979 GCA_026290005.1 Latrodectus geometricus
GAGATGTTATAGCTAAATCAAGATTATGGTTTTTATTCATATTAATTTCAATCTCAGAAAAATGTATGCAACTGAAAATTAATTACAATTGTGTTCTCAAGTCTATCACATCACACTATTGTTATTAATGTTTTTTTTTTTTTTTTTTTTTTTTTTTTTTTTTTTTTTTTTTTTTTTGTTTTGTTTTTTTTTTTTTTTCCCCCAAAAAAATTTATCTACTGCTTTTTTTTTATATTCATATGTTGCTTTTCAAATGTAATTTTTTTCTCTACTAACAAATTAATTGCATATTTTCTCTAATGCTGACTATTTTTGAACGCCATCTATTTTTTCATGATTTAATATTAGGCTGTCTAGATATGTAGATTTCAAATTTTTTAGAATGTCTACGAAAGTATTTCTTAATCATTAATTTAAATTTTAATCATAAATCTTAATCATATTTTCAATTTCAAATACTTTTAAGAAAAAAATAGATAACTCATTCCTGCAATAATTATAATCGTAAGATTTTTTTTAAAAGTTCTATATTAATTTTTTACCGAAAACTCCATTTACCTCCATATAGAATGAAATAAAATATTCGCCATATTTAATCAGTTAGTACGACCATTAATCAAATACATTAAACAAACTTTAATTCATACATAATATCCAATTGTTGAAATCCATTGGTACTTGAAAAAATCACCATTATCTTAATTCATATTGGTCGTTTTGCCCATGAATTTTTAATTAACAACAAAGTTATTCAAAGAGTGATTCTAAAAACGTTGCAGTTCAGTAATATTTATAAATACCATAGGCAATTAAAAAATTATGCAATTATATAAATGCGGAAATTGTAGAAGCATAACAAGGAATCTTATTCCACGTGATAAATATGACTGAGGGCAGCGTGTAAGTGTACTTTCAATGATTTTTTACATGGATGAATTTATTAACTTCAGTTATTTCCATATAACGTATAATCTAATTTTACAAATATATGAAAGTGGGAGTATATTTTTGTGAGCAACATACAGCCATTGGATTTGGTTAACAGGTACTCTGTGTTTGTAATTAATACCACAATGAAATGTATTATTGTCGCAAATAGAAAATATATTCAACAAGATTTATAAAAAAGATTAACTTGATTCTCTTGGAAAAATATTTTCTGTATCCCATGGAGGGGATGGAGGCTGTATTGGAGTGCGAGGTCTGCGCCAGCCAGGATGTCAACGTAGCATGGTTAAAGGATAATTCTCCCCTTAGCACCTCAAAAAGGGCCATTTTAAAAGTTAATGGAGGTAAACACAGATTTTTGATTAAAAAGGCTGAATGCACTGACTCTGGCTTGTATACTATTATAGCCTCCAACGTCCATGGCACCACGTCATGCAACGCTTCTCTTACAGTTAATTCCGGTAATTTCTTTCACTTTAAATGTTAAGTTAATACTTCGCTTTAGAATCCCAGCAGCGTAATGAGCTTAGGTATCATGCTGAAGTCTTGTTAATCTGAAACCTGCACAAATTGAAGACCACAATGTTCAGAAACTATAGAAGTTCCTTACAAAATTCTTCATTCCCCGCAAAATGATACCACTGGGTCAAGAGGGTCAAGGTTAAGTCAAATTAATTGACACCGATATATATATATATATATTTGCCATGGGAAAATAATAACTGTAAATACATGTCCTCAAAGACAAATTAATAAACAAAAATTATCTTTAAAGTTAATTTGCAAAATTATATTTTGTAATTAACTTTCCATAATAATTAATAATAGTAAATATTTTTTATAAAATTTAGTTTTATGATAATAAATTATAAATAAAATATTAAGTATTCTTAATATTTTCAATCATTTGGAAAATAAAAGTTTCAAATACTAGGAAACTATAAAAAAGAGGCTAAATTTCACTAAATTTTAAAATCGTACCGAAAGAATAAATTGAATGTTAGCTTAGATATAAATATAAAAATGCTTCGTAAAACTATATTTTATATATATAGGATGCCCTTTGGCGAACTTGGCTATTTCTTTTGGGCCATTCCTATTCACGCCGATTACAGTGTTAACAGGTATGGTTGAACATCAAAAAATAACGCAACGTACGTTGGATTTTGAAAATTCCATAAAATATAAATCAATCAGAGCCTCGACTGGATCTAAACCAATCAGAACAAAATTCGGTTTTGCCCAGCTTGGCAAATGGTGATCACAACTTGGCGAGAATCAAAGGGGCATCCTAAAGTATAGTCTAACCAAATACTCAAAAATGAATGCAAAATTTAAGCATTTAAATTATTTTGTTAAATAAAATTCTAGAAATTTGTTCTACAATTACAGACAGAAATTACAATACAGAAAAAAAAAAAAAAAAAAGGTTTGTAGAAATTTCTCACTGCGTTTCTATAGTTATGAGATAATACACATTTTTCAAAAACATGATATATTACTTGGTCTTTAATTTACTTATTAACAAATTTGACAGTTATACATTAAAATAAAATTTGAATCGAAGATACTCAAAGTTGCATAATTTAAGTCATTTAAAATTAATACTTTGAATATATGTCTGTATTTTAGAACATATAAGTATAACAATTTTTTTCTAAAATTATGTTTTCATATTTTACAATATTAGTATTATAATCTGATCACTGATATTAATTGGTAATATATAGCATCATCCCATTTTCCTACTACACCAGAGGGCACTGTAATGTCATATGGTCCCATCTTTAGGGAAAAGTTTAGAGACACAGAACTACAAGAGGGGACGGATTTCAGAGTATGCGTTATTGTAGAAGGAAAACCTTCAGTAAAGTTGTAAGTTTTTAACAAATTTATTTTCAAATTAATTTTTTAAACTTTTTATTTGCAACATTTAAAAAATATTTATTTATATTATAACATTATTTATATATTAACATTATTTTTGATTATAATATATAAAAATAAAATATTTTTATTATAAATATTATTTATGTATGAAGAAAGTCATTTTTCAAAAATGTGGATTATTAAACAGATCAATTTTGAGCAAATTACAGAAAACGAAACCCAACAAAAATAATTTTCATAAGTGTAATAAAATTTTTATTTTAATAGTCTCACACTTCTATATTTCTTATTAATTAAGCAAGTTATTCATATTTAGTCATAATTTCAAATGTCGATTATCAATTATATATAATGATGTTAAACATATGAGATAAGTAATATGATGCTTATATGTGCGACCTGAGAAAGTAAACATCATATGGATTATCAAGCCAAAATTATTATCAGGACATTAAATGTTACATGTAGTCCTGAAATTCAATATGATATTATTTTCCTTTTGCATTGATGCCAATCAGTGCATGTTTAGGGGAATTTTTCAATAGTTTTTGATAGATAGCCATAAGAGAGAATGGACATTTTGTTATACATCACAACTGAAGTGAGTTTTAGCAGTGATGTTGATCAATTTGGCTGTTTATGTTATCTGCGTTTCAATTTGTTCTAAAATTGTACCATGGCAGTTAGTTTCGGGCTCTGCAAAGGCAAATCCTATTTTTGAACACTCATTGCGTTAGACTATGATTCCACAAGTCTTAATAATATATATATATGGGACAATTATCTTGGAGTAAGAAAAATGGACCTTTTTATTTAAATGGGAAAAAGAAAGTCCGAACTATTGTAACAGAATGGGACCCCGCAGCATTGGAATATATTTATCCAATCCATATATATATATATATATATATATATATAAGCACCTCGTAATTTTGAATCATAGTCATTTGACGAGAAGACTGCTGAGTTGAAACCCTCCTTTCTACATTCTCCCCACACCAGCGGAAGTATTTTGGATGTCAAACATTAACGTGGACATGTCTTTAACCAAAATAGCTGCTTCAGCAACTCAGTTAGAAAGAATGTGATCACTCTCCCAATCTCTACCCGCTGCGAGTGTTGCTGATCTTACCGGAAGTGACGTATTGAGTTGTACCATGTATAAGAGATGTATTTCCAACCACAGAAACACGCACCTTTGGTTGTGCAGACAACTTTGGTTTTGAGTGAAGGAAGAGCAAATGAAGTTATGGATGCCTTGTAGACATCCCACTCAGCTGCAATTAACTTCGGAAGTACGAACGAATATCGAATGATGAGTAATAGACTGAATGTGTTATGCTATGGTTCCTGATGTAGCTGAATGACTCATATATGCACACAATATGCATGCCATTACGTTCAGTTGTGTAATAAATCAGCATCAAAAGTTGTTTAGTTTCAGCCAACACGATCCCCCATTTCTCAAGATAATCCGTAATTTCTTTAAGCTATTATTCTTTCTAGGTCTAACTCAAAAATTTCCTCGAAAGACGATACAAGGCATAGTTAAGCAACTTTAATTGTTTAACTATGTCTTGTAGCGTCCCTCGTAAAAAAATGGAAAACAATAGTTTAAATCTGCCATCCATTCCCCCTTTACCAAAGCGCTTACAGGTAACACATTATTTGCTCAAGACGTATGTATGTTCTACAAGGCTAATGATTAATGAGCTGGATATCTTATCATCGCAAACGTATGATATAAAATTCATATTATTTTCAGGTTTTCTTCAAGGTGTCCCATTTTGGATGGACAAGTACGAACAAACTTTGACAATAGGGTTGATTTTAACAGATGTATAATTGTATAAATGAAGTTTTTCCTAAACAAATTTTAGGACACTAAAAATATTTTTGATTAAAACTAATTGAAAACACATAATTGAAATTCACTGGTATTCTGTAATTGTGATATTCAGACAGGTGTTATTAAGGTTTTAATCATATTCAGACTGGATAGCTCTCAATTCTACAATTTTCATCTTGAAACCATAAAAGTTTCAGTTGACCTCAGCATGTCACAGATGTTTATTCAATCGTCTCGGAATAGTGCGCAATCGGAACCAAACCAAACATCTGCTATATCTCAAAGTCACCAACCAACCAATCAGACATTCCGATTTTCGCGGATAGTTAAATTGTTATTGTTGTTAATTAACTTTGCAAAGTACAATTGCTTTTTTTCTACCAAAAAATACTTAAAGTTATATGAATTCTCTCTCTCTCTCACTACTGTATATTAATAAATAGCACTGAAGTAAAAACCACGCAGTTAAAAAAGAGAACTAAGACTTAAGTGCTAAAAATAAAAATGCTTAACGAAAATGTTATTAATAAATGTTTTAATTATTTTTTTTTAAAATAATAATGTTTTACTTGATTTTTCTTGGTTCAATTATTTTTATTATTTAACAACTTATAACTTTTAAAAATATGTGTAAAATTCAGTCAACTAGGAGTTGGTGTAAATTTGACATCTAATTGTTTTATAATTTCTTTATCTATTATAAAATTAATGTACTTTTAATTCATTATACTAACAGCCTAGGAGTTAGGAACTCTAACCAATCAGACATCGGCTGATTGGAATGTATAAAGTAATGGCAAAAATGCATAAAATAAGTTTTAATTCATTTTTCTTGAGTTGAATTTAAATACTCAATATATGTATAGTTTTTTCAGATAATAGTTCCCAAGAATTTTTTTATTGTATTTTAAATATTTTTTCAAAATATTGTATTTAATTGTAATAAATATTTAACTTGGCTAAGAAGTTTAAAATTTACAAATTTAATTTGTTAACATAAAAGTGGGAAAAGTTACATTATAATATATTGCCTGTAGAAGTATGAAAAATTGCTGATTATTCAGGAGAATCTATCATTGTATATTGAACAGAAATGAATGTTATCATTAACAGTTACTATTTTATCCTTATTGTAACAATTACTATTTTTTCTTTATTAATTTCAAAGGTGATGAAGAAATTAGTACTGTGGGAGGTGTTCGCTTCAATAAAGAAAATGAAGAGTACTTTGAACTTATTATTGATAAGGTTAAGAGGGAAGATAGTTGAAAATATTCATGTGTGGCCAAAAGTTCAGCTGGAGAAAATGTCACAGCTTGTGACATAGCTGTTACAAGTCAGTATTTAATAACTTTTTTACATGGTTTAATTAAAATAAACAGATTTCTTTCTCAAGCATTGAATCAACTATAAGTAAAAGTTAAATCTTAGTTATAATGTTAATTAAGTATAAAATCAAAACATTTTAATTTGAAATTTTCATTAATAAAGATTAGCAATCAAATTAGTGGAACTATTTTCTTATTGATTCACTATTATCATGAATAACTGAGTTTTAAGTTACTTGGTAAAATAAAAAAATTCAAATAATCTTATTTTATAAAATATTCTAAAAAATGAGTGTACATTTGCCATTACATGATATAACCATTTTAATATGTACTAATGTGAATTCATTAACACATTTTAAGTAAAAATTGAAAAAAATAAATTACTGAATATACTTTTTTCAGTTATATTATAATTTAGACATTTGATTGGATCCTATTTGGACCCCCCACATTGCCTGCTGAGCTTGAAACCTAATGGTTAGCTTTGTTGCCTTCAGTTCAACAGTTTGTGGGTTCAAATTCCAACTTTGGTTTGAATGTATTTAGTGGTTTGAAGCCTACTTTAAACCATAAGTCTCAGTTCCATTCCCTCTTGTGTGCAAAAAGTGATTATTGAGTGACAAATAAATAAAACCCACCTCATTGCCAAGAGCAATTATGCTTATTATACTAGTTAATCTTCTCGCTTTTTTAAATTTTTGTAATTTCTAAAATGAGATTATATGCATTTTAAAAATAAAATAAATATATATTAATGTATGAATGAAAAATACGTATTTATTTTTTAATAGATGTTTGGATACATTTTTTGTGATTAATGCATATTTTGTGTTTACTTTACACACACATCGCATTCTCTTTGATGTTTTCCCCAAGTGGTGGGCTGAAATAGGATTTAATTACATATTTCTGTGTTTTATATTTCAATTACTTGATTTGCTTCCTTTGCTGTGGACTATTTTGACTGATTGTCATTTTGATAATCATGAAATATCAAATATTAAAGTCTAACTAAAAACAAAAATTTGAAATCATGAATGTGTATTTTAAAAAATGCAGAATGTTTTCAATTTTCTTTGTTTCAAGAAACAAGAAGTCTGTTTTTGTAGAAAATTTTCTAATTAAATTTTCCAAAGCAGTTAGTGTTTTAAGATATAAAATTTTTAACATAAATATATCCTTTTATTTTCATTTGTTAAGAAATTCTTTATTTGTAAAAAATTTAGTTATAAGAAATTGTATTTATGAAAAAGTTAATTATATCATTTATTGATAAAAGTTAATTATAACATTATATTCAACTACTGAATCAATGTGAAATGAAATAATGAAATTTATCAATCATTAAATTGATATCAACAACATCAATAATGATGAATTCTTCTCAATTATATTTTTATAATTTTATTATTATGTTAAAAATTTTCTGCATTTAGCATAAAGATGTTCTAGTCTTTAAATATATTTCATTATATATTTTATAGAAATATATTCATAGAATAAATAGCACTATAACACCAAGTAATAGATTGAAATTCATAAAAGAAAAAAAAATTTTTTAATATTTATAATGTGTACTATTTTACTAACATTGACAAAACTAAAAGAGTTAATTTATTTATATATTTTAAATGGAAAATCATCCTATATAGAATTTAGCTGAATGTTTTTTTATTATCAGTTCTACTGCTTAGCTGAAACTTGCTATTTTCATAAAAACATCAATATGCTTTGGAGTAATATTTTCTGCGAATATTTTAAACATTTTTAAAGTGAACTTATAATAAACATTAATATTTTTCAATTTTATATGTGACTTCTTATTTTGAATTTAATGTTAAATTTCATGCATATTTTCAATTTAATATGTGTTGGCAGTGCGTGGTTAAAAGATCACTTTCTTTAACCATTTAAATAGATATAATGAGTTTTACAAATGGTGTCTCACTACATTCTTATCAAAACTATCACTTCATAAGAGAATTAACATTTCTGTACTCTTGTATATAAACCCATTATATACAAGGAATATATACTTTTGTTTTGTTGAAATATTAGAAATCCATTTTTCTCATTTATAAAAATAATTAACTTTTTCTCGCCATATCTTTATATTTTATTTCCTTTTTTTTACAATTATTTGATTTATAAAATTATATTTCATTGTGCTTGATTGATGAATTTTATTATGTGGCCATGTTTTGATTGAACCTTGCATATCTGCTTTTGGAAACCAAATTGTAGTATTTTGTTCCTCACGATTGCAAGGCACACTTTTCAAATATTATGATATATATTTTTTAATTTTTAAGTTCCTGTCAAGTAATTTTTCTTCAAGAATTATTTTAATTTATATTATATAGATATTAGGATGCTTAATGATTGAACAAGTTATTTTTTGTAAATAGGCAAAATTTGTTTCTGTTGAAAAATAACTTACTTTTTCTGAAGAAATGATTTTTTGCAAAATTATACCTCTAAAAATTTTGATTTACAGAGAAGTATATTTTTGAAATAACTTAAATTTATTATTTTGAGTCAATATTAAGATGCATTAATAATGAAACTATAATAATTTATTTTTAATAATGCAGGTTTGCATATTTACTAAAAATATTTATTTTTCTATTTGTGTATTATTTTTCCTTTTAAAAATTATATTTGAAAGTTTTTTAATTTTCTGTATTTTTGATATTATTTTTGAAATAAGATTATATTTTTAATATACAAACACGTTATCTGTTTCTGCTCCATTCTGCAAAGATAATTTAATTTTAAAATTGTTTGCAAAAATAAAATAATTTTGTTTTTGGATTTTCTTTTCTTTCCTATTTTATTCACATAATCTATGCTGCAGTTATATATCTTACTTAAAATTAAGTAAGATATATAATTGCAGTATATTATATTTCCATATATTTTTTTATACTGCAAATTTTGTCTCTAATGTGAATCTTGCTTTTAATTATTTTTTCACTTTTTTAAATTGCGTGATTATACTGTACAAATTTAATTTTTAAGTTAATACATTAATGTACAAAAATCACTATAATTTGATATTTTCAATTATATATAATACGCTATTTTCAATTCAAATATTTCCGTTTAATGTAATATCATTAAATTATTATTTGATGCAGAAAATAATTTTTCTAAAAATACATTTTTAATCATATGAAGTTTTGCCTTATTTTAAAGCATATTAAGTTTTTTCTTGATAATAATTTTTATTTTAATAAATACTTAATTTATTAAAGTAGAGTAAATTTTAAACTGAATATAGACACCTTCCTTGGTTTATAATATTAATTATATTATTATATAAATTTAATATTTGTATATTTTCAAAGAAAAGAAGAGTTGGTTATTATTGTATTTCACCTTTTATTTAGTTTTCATTTGTAGGCTGCAATGCATGTATTATTCTAATTTAATGATGTATTTGAAATTAAATAAAATTTCTGAGGAATAATTTGCAAAATTATTTGTGAAATTCTTATTTTTAAATTTTTATATAAACTATCTTTCACTATAGTACACAGAAGTGCCACTGAATTAAGGGTAGCAAGGGCAGTGCAAATTGTGTAATACTGTGCATCATTTATGTGCAAGTGAAGGAGCTGTGGTAATTACATATATAGTGTGTATTGTGGTTGATCTGAATTATTTGTTGAAATTGTCAGTATGGGTAAACTGAAAGATTTAGATGTTTTCCATCACAAACAAATCATTGACGTGCAATACATGAGCTATTCAATTTCTGAAATCGTCAGACAGCTAGGATTTTAAAAGTCGACAGCCTCAAGTGTATATCAGGAATGCATACATGATGAAGTTAAAACTAGCAACCGGGCAAACTGTTAAGGATAACTAGTCTTGGCAGTGTGTGGTGAGAGACATCTCAGACATGCTGTAAGTAGCCGGAATAACCAAACATTAGCTCAAATTAACACCCAATTGAATAATGGTGCCAATCATACAGTCAATAAAGGCACAATGCAAACTCTCTTCATCGGATAGATTTTAAGAGACCAACCTACAAGAGTAACATTTCTCAATGCTCGCCTTCCAATTGCATGTCTTGCCTAAGCAAAAGAGCACAGAGACTGGTGTGGGGAGGACTGGAAATAAGTAGTATTGAGTGATGAGTCTCAGTTTCAATTACTTTACGCTGATGGGAGTTTAAGAATATGATGTCAGACTCAAGAAGCTATAGATTTTGTATACAAGGCTGGAAATGTAAAGAGCATTGTGGTTTAATCATTGTCTAGGGTGTTTTTTCTGTCTATGATAACTTTTGTCTATTTTTCTGTCTATGATAACTTTTGTAAATTAAATGAGGTAAAAAATTATATATAATGTTTCTTCTAGTTTTTTCAAATATTTGTGTTACATTTTTTAACATTGGTATAAAGTTCAAAATCTACCAAATAATGTGTCTTGCAATTGTTTTAAATAGTTGCTGCTTTATAACCAGGACCTTGCAGTTCCTGTTTTGGTTGTTTGTTTACATGCTGATTTTTGCAAAAATTCTTATCCTAAATAGGTGCCAAGGTATTTGTGGAAGTATTCAAAGACCCAAATAGAACTGCTACACCTGAAAATTTGGAAGAAAACATTCCATGGTACATTAGTTTTTATTTATAGCTTAATCTTGAAAAGCTAAAATTAATTTATAGGAATTTAAATTAAATTTTTATAAAATAAGTGAGAAATCCAAGGCATCAAAATTAATTGCATAAAATCAACCTAATAAGCATTAAAAAATATGTTATAAATGAAACATATTTATTAATTATAGTATAGTAATTAACTTTTATTTGTTATATATGCTGAACTAAATTTTATAATCTTAACAAGATTTTAAATTATTCTTTCCTGTGAAGTAAAAAATTGTCCTATCTATTCACAAAAAATCAATAATTAATTGTTGAAGACAAGTTTTTTATTTTTTTCATCTACTGTTATAAAAACATTCATGTTTTGAATATGCAACTATCTTTATTCTTATTAATATAATCTGAAAAAATCTCATTGAATAATCAAGCTTTATATTTTATAAATTTAACCAAATTTAGAATTTCTTTAAAAACATTTTTTCAACTTTTTTATTGTTAATATTTTTTAAAGATTTTTTGTATTTGATAAAATGAAAACTGCAAACCTTAAACTCAAACCTTAAATTTTTTAATCTTTTGAAAAATGTTTTTCCTAATTAAATTTTTTAAAACTAATATCTTTCTTTTTTATGTTGTAATTAAAGTCTTGAAAAATTTCTGGAAATCTAAATTTTTTTCTCGTGTTTGTATTATAATTAAATGCTGCATTCTCTCATCTATTAATCTCTAATTGCTAACACAAATTCATTGTTGAGTAGTTAATCATAAATAGCTTTAATTAGTTTATTTTCTATCATTTTTCAAAATAAACTGGCTTGTTTCTTTTCTTTTTTTTCATACTGTTTAAAATAAATTGTATTAAAGTATTCATTTCTATAGTTATTTCTCAAATAATTAATTATTTTTCAAAATTTCTAATTCTTTTAAACATGTGATATTCATTCATGTGATATTTAGTGCTAAGAAACTTTATTAAATGAAAACATAAATGTATTTAAATTTGCTAGCTTTATTGATAATATCATAAATAGTTAAATCTTTACTTATATCAATATTTTTTATACTGCATTTGTACTAAAATTGTTATTAAAGATATTGAAAATAAATCACCTTATGTAAATTTTATGGACACTCATTTTGTAGACACATTTATCATATACATGCTAATTTTGCTTACTCTTACATGCATAGATGGTAATCAAAATAATGAAAACATTTGTAAATAAAACTGATATTTTAGAATTCACTTCATGAGTATTAAAATATAATCCCAACTACCAGTTCTTTAATGTAATAAGTGTGTTTATGTAATAAGTATGATTGGAGCAAATAATATAGTGAAGTTGTATGTATTTGAGGTTTTTGTCAAAAGGGCAAAATGTCAAACCTCACAGACTTTCAAAAGGCCAAACCATTGAAGCATAACTAGCTACAACAATATGATCAAACATACTGTTTTTAAATGTTTCTAGCAATATGAAGCATAAAATCAAGACAACATACTTATAGTGTGGCAATAAAAGTTTGACTAAACAAAGTGTGATGGGTTGAAGAATCTGTGTGAAACAGGAGTACATGACTGATTATCTAAAGAGTGGTGCCAATGTTTAGCAGCAGGACCTTGTGAATAAATGCCTCCAGAATGGTCAAAAATTAGAATAATGTCGTGAATAATCTTGTCTAATAATCTTGAAAACATTACATAATTCCTATTATTGTCAGTATGATTTAAAGTGTATTTTATTGTAAATATTATTATTATAGAACTCCCTGAATTCAGAATTTTAATAGTTTTTCAGACTTCTTGATGTTGCAGTGTTCATTTGATGTTATTTTATTTGGAAATCTCCTGAAGATCCACTCATACCGAACCTTTTGTAAAAGATTCTTAATTACATATAATCTATGCTAATAAATGTAAAAAAACTATTCCTTTTCTCTTGGTATTTTTAAATGAAAATTTTTGGTAATTGTCTAGCTCATAATGGTTCCCAAAATCTAAAAAAAAAAAAAATACAATTAAAGCCGAAAAATATACTTTTAATGGAAGTTTTTATGTGCCATTTCTTTAGGGTTACAGCCAGACTAAAAACTAACTAGTCAAGCAGAGAAATTGACACTTAAACTGAAGTTAAAGAGCATTTTCTGCCAGGACTATAAAAAGAGGAAACTAACTGAAAAGTCCTTTAAAAAGAACCAACTAAAAATTGGTCATTAATAGGGTTTATGGAAATGCCAGATGCGATTGAAGAATGATTAGTTAAAATTCTTGTAAAAGATTAAATGAACTCAATGTAGAGGGTGTACTTGAACAACATAAGAGAAAATTAAAAAGATGCACAAAATAGAATAATTGCTGTAAAATTGAATGCAGTTTTTCTGGCTTGCATATATTTTATATTTGATTGATTAATTTCTAAATTTGCTTCCAGTATACATTTTTTTAATGCAGCAATTTGTTTATATTGCTTGTTTTATACATTTACGAAAAAAAATGGGAAATTCTATAAAAACATTTGAGCATTAAGCCATAAGCAACACTAGTTGAGAAGCCAAAATAGATTCAATTAAAGCTGTGTATACATAGCTTAAACAAATTCATAATCACGTAGAAAAATTCATTGATATAAACTACAATAGTAGAACAATATCCAAATCTAAAAGTATATTACTTCATTAAAAGTAATGCTATTTATTTTATGTTTAATAGTATGTTTTACAAAATTGTCCAAAATTAATACATAATAAACTATTTCATGTAAAAGCAATTGCCTTAACTTGGTTCTTTTCAGTTAATGAATTTAATGAAACACAAAATTTTATAAGTCTTTAAAAGAAGCAAATATGCTGGAACATTATTTGAATTTTTCAGATCTTTCTGAGTAATAAAATTAAAAAGAAAAATATTTTATTTAAAAAGATAAATACTTGGTAGAAGAATTTAAATTTTACCTTTTTGATACTTAATGATATTGTTATTGTACGAGTAGAAATGGATTTAAATGTATGCAAAATATTTCTGGGGTCAAATTAATCCCTTAATATAAAACTCCAAGAAAAAATAAATTAGAAAACTGTTTTCGAAATTCGTAAAGTTATATAACAAAAATGGGATGAAAACCTAATCTAAGAAACTAATTAGTTGCAGAATTTGATTTTAATAATATCAGAGGGAAGTAAATTAATAAAATCAGGGAAGTAAATAATGCTCAAGATATGCTGCAATATATACTAAATAATAATAATTATTATTTCTTAATATGCAAACTGTACCAGCACTTTTCTTTATGTTGCCCATTATAAATACTGAATATTCTGTCAGCAAATTAAAATTAATAAAAATTAATGTTCAAGGAAGGATGTGTGCAGAAAGTTTAAATGTGCTTACTGTGTTGGGTATTGAAGAAGAGAAAGAAAATTGCATTTTTTCTGAAGTATTAACAAAATCAAAATTATGAATTAAATAAACCTGCATTAGTAATATATTTTCATACCTGTAATTGTTTTTACTGCACAAAAATTTTAGTTCTTTTAATGGTCCAAATAGTAATGTATTGGATTGTAATATCTAAAAAGGAAATTTCTGAAAAAGTTATCAAAATGCTCAGTCAGCTCCTTGACTCTTTAATGTCATTTGTTGCCAGAGTATTTAGAAAACTTAATAAACTGAATATTTACATCAGAAATTCCAAAAATTCCCTGATAAATTGTTCGTTTGTTAATGTGAAATGTCATTTATCATTTACAGCTTTGTTTCAAAAACTGGTGGATTGATAAGTGGAAGACAGTTCTTTAGCAACAGCCAGCTAAAACAGTTATTTAGTCAGAGAAGTCATAATCCATAATTTCCCCCACAACAAGACAGCTACATTATTGATCAACATCTGTACAAGTGTATGATCAAAACTGTTTCCTTCCAATTCTCTGGAAGGAGACAATCAGTCTTTGTTCTCTGAACATATTTATTTTCAAAAACTTGGTTCCCAGTTCATGAGTTTGAATCCCACCTTGAGCATGGATATTTTTAGTGGTTTGGAATCCACTTTAAACTATCTCTCTGTCTAATTAATCATGTGCAAAAATAGCCATTGAGTTACAAACATACCATCCAATCTATGCTGTAAACTTTGTACTCATGATAGAATTTTTCGAGATGGAAGTGCACAATTTATGAAATGCGACTTATCTAAATTTAACTTAAATAATAAGAGTATGAAGTGAAACATCTATTTTGGCCTGTAGTCAATATAATGGAGTCATTATGATTTATTTTAAAATGTTCTATCTAGAATAATATCCTTCATCATAATCTCTCCTAGTGTATCTCCATGAATAATAATATAATATGCTATTCAATTCCCTGGAGAATCAATCTATATTACATGACCAAGATATACCATTATGATTCTTTATAAAGTTAGATCATTTATATTATTTTAGTAACCATCTGCATATTAAATTTATTTTTATGTATATTAATATTTTCTAAGTAATATGTGTAAATTTAGTTCGAATTTCTTCAAAATGTTTTTGTAATTAATTTTATTCTAAAAAAACTTATAAATATTTCAGTATACAAAGCTTTTGCTTATATGTAGTTTTGAAAATTGTTAGTTTATTTCCATTAAGTTAAAATGCTATTTATACTATTAATTAAATAAATAAAATATTATAAATTGATAATGATTAAATTTGAATTCAATGCTCTGAATAAAATAACTGCAGTAATTGTACTGAATTTGAAACATTAAATGTCAGAAAGAAAACAAATTATAAAAATAGTATAAAATTAAATAGTTAGATTTAAATTAATTTGAAGAAAATATATTCTCCATTTTTGAATAATGCCTTATAATTATGCCATGATGCTGAAATTTTCAAAAGTAAACAATTGGCTCAATCAGCTTAAAATCATTACATGTACACAAAAATACCTATTGTTAACCAATTGACCATTACTAAATTGGGTCTTAAATGTAGAAAAAAAAATTCCTTATTAGCTGAAATCTGTTGAACATATACTGTTAATTAATCAAATGGAAAATTGTAATCATTAATCTTCTACATGTCACTTGTTTCTGTTTAAATCATATAGTTATTTTGTACAAATTTGTGAAGACCTTATTCCAAAAGCATTGTGCATCGAAAAACTTTTTCTATATATTATAAATTACTATTAAGATTGGGAAGAAGTAAAACTATTTTAATTTCACAAATATTTGAGTGGTTCATTTATAGACTCAATGTCTTTTATAATGTGGTACTGTACTTTAAACAATTTTGCAACTGAAACCTTATCCCTGTGTCTAATGGTTGACAAAATAGCCAATGGACACTATCAGCAAAAGTCTGAAAGCATGAACTATTTAATTTTAATAATTTTTATGAAAGCAACTTTTAAACACCTTAGTATAAAAATGATTTTTGACTTCATAAACCCGTGTTTAAATTATCACAATATTTCATATAGGTCCAAAGATGCCAAATAAGTTGAAGTTGAATCCTGTGAACGATTTAAAGTTTCCATTGATGATTCAGAAGACACTGTTTCCCTTGTATTCAAAAATGTTACTCCAGATGATGCAGGCATGTATACATGTGTTGCAAGCACAAGCAGTGGTAAGATTTCGTTCAGTGCCGAACTCACTGTTCAATGTATGACACAATTATTTTTGTTTTAATTTCTTGATATATTTTAACTAATTTTAAATTAAATTGAAAGATTTAATATTTATGGTAAAGTGTTCATATTTTAAGGATAGCATTACACCTGAATTACTATTTACTTTATGCATGATTATTTAAGAGTCACAAATGAGACATTAATGTTAATGAAATAAATTATAATTATGTTTGCAGTGTAAAAAATTTATCTAAACATTGTTTTATAAAAGATTATTATTTATTTACATGAAGTATAAAAATTTCAAATGAAATAAAAACACATTTTTATATACATTACATATTTTTTTTTATAGAATTTTCTATACACTTTTAATAATAAAAGATATATTAGTTCACCTACAAAATTGACATCTATTTATCTCTTTATTATTAAAAAATGAATAGTAAATATTTAAATCTATGTATCTTGTAATTCTTTCACAACAAATTTGTTTGATGTATCTTTTGGACTATTTAATTCATTAAAGGTAATGTTTGCATGTTTTTTTATGTAGATTTCCCTTTAATATAAACTTTTATGCTCTAATATAAATTATTAAGCACTAATTTTAGTGCATACTTTTTAAAACAGTCTGTTTTATTGTTGAACATTGCTACACTTAAAATTTTTGCCCATTATTTTGCAAAAGCACATTAATGTATAAAATTTTAAGCTATATTTAACATAATATAATGTAATTTATATTTAATGATTTAAATTAATGTCCAAAATATAATTGAAAGCTATATTAAAATTTATTTTTAAGTATATAAATGCATTGTCATTCTGTAGTTTTCTGAAGTATGTTCCATGTACCCTTAGTAATTTTTATATATTGTATTTATTTCTTAAAACAAAGAAATGAAAATTTGAATATAAGTACATTTATCATCGTGTAATTTATATTAATAACATTGATATTTGCATATTTTTGATCTAGTTTCATTTGAATTTGCCAATTCAATTGAATTATTTTATAAGGAGAAAATAACATAATTCATGCATCTAAGTATATGAATTATAATTTATTTATTAATTTAAATTAATTATACAATCTTTGCAATTTATTTCAGAAGCATTATGAAATGAATAAATAATTTTTTAATTTGAGGAATGTATAAAAATTCGGGTTTATGTAGGTATATATTTCTTTGAGATTTATTCTCTAAATTTCTATGAGTGAATCAATGTATATCTTCAAGTGATTGTTTTTGTACTATTGTATTGTAATTTATTAAATATATTAAATGAAATATAACTGTTTTAAATTGACATTTTATTTCTTGTAACTACAGGCGGTCTCTTAAGAGATCCTGAAGCTCCCTACTAAAAATGTTGAAGCAATTGAATGTACTTCAGCATTACTTGAAATGACTGCCACTGGTTTTCCCAAGCCTGTTATAACATGGTAAATGTAGTTATAATATTTTATTTTTAAATCTTAAAAATGCAGCCTTTCATTAATTAATATCTATTTTATTTCCAAATATAAAAACTTAAATTGTGTTCATTGTGCTAACTTTGCATCATATTTTTAAAAAGTAAATATAAATCTGTCCTTAAAAAAGAGAAGAATATTTGAGTTGCAGTTGTAATTAATAATTCATTTGTAAATAATAGAGCTAGTTACATGTTTAATGTAACTAGTTCTATTATTTACAAATGAATTTTAAAATAATAATCTACTTAAGTTAATATTCTCATAATTTTATATTATTTTTTTACTAAAAGTGCTTGAATTTAGCATTTAAAAACAATTTTATGAAAAGGATCATTTCTTACTGATATCTTATAGGGTTTACAATTTTGATAGTTCTATTATTTCATTCAGTGTTTATATAACTAAATAATATAAAAAAATTGTATTGTATTAAAATTAATCTTGTTTAACAATTGAATAATAGTTTTCTAATTGAAGAAACTTTTGATTCTTCATTTAAAAATGTTATTAAACCATGTAGTTTTTGTTTAATTAATATTCAAGAAATATAATTTTTTAAAATCATTCATTATTTAATTTTGTGAGAATTTTTTAAAAATAATTATTTTTGAATTGTTTGAGCTGGGAAAAGAAAGAAATCTATAATTTAGTAATCAATAATTAAATGTTCACAATCATAAAATTTAAATGTGAATTTAAATAATTGTCTAATCTAGCTTAAATGTTTGTGTTTTCAACAATCTTTTACTAAACTGATTGCTGGAAGGTTATTGTATGGCCTTTAGTTCAATGATTGTCAGTTCAGTTTGTCGACTGGATTCCTCTCTATCTCTCTCTCTCTCTCTCATATATATATATATATATATATATATATATATGAAAAATATATTTAGAATAAATTATTTACATAAATTGTGGGAACAATTACTGTATGAATTATTTCTGAAAACTTTTCGAAAATTATGAAAAAACTCAAAAATTCAAAGTTACCTTTTGGTAAAAGTATGTTGGAATTGTCTACACAGATATTTAATACATTTCGAAAATAATCAAAATAATAATTGATAATTACTTTTCAATTATTATTTGAACAATTATCAAAGTTTTTTCACAATTGATAATTGACAAACTTAGCATATCATTTAATTGATTAAATTTTAAAAATGATATTGGATAATTAATTTAAAAATTAGATTTAAAATTAAGTATTTTAAAGTTATTCATTTAGCATTTTCTGGAAATAATACTTTTTGCTTCATGTTCCAATGTAATAATTTAAGTGATGTAACATCGGTTTTTAATTTGTTACATTTATAATATTTAATTTCTTTTATCATAAGTGGATATGTGAAGTTGTCAAGTTAAATTATGTAAGAAAATATTAACAAAATTTTTACAAACTTTAAAAAAAGAAATGGCTACAAAACTTAACATGTTTTCTTTTACTGTTCATAGTTGTAAACGATGATATGATAAATTCATAAAAACCTAAATGTCAGTTCTATGAATTTTCTAGAAAAATTATTTTTATACAATGTGAAAGGTTATTTATTTCTATCGTATTGAAAATGTATATAATTTTAGCTATTAGTAATATCGTGAATAAATAATTATAATATAAGATTACTAAACTAAACTAAACTGAACTTAGTAATACAACTGCTCATTGGGTGGAGGGAGGTAAGTTCTAAAGTGCCCATATTTATTTTTCTGATTGAAGGTTTTTGGGTACAGAGATTAGGTGGTGAACCTATGTGAAACTTTGAATGTTTTGTTTCCAAGCATTCTTTATACTCTGTTTTATCAACCCACTGAAAGTATGAAGGACTGGGTCGACTTTTCACAGCCCAAGAATAGAACCTCAGACCTGTGAGTTGGAAGCACGAAATGCTACCACTAATATAAGATTACTTCTCAAGTCTTTTTATGATAATTATGATATATTAATGCTTTTTCCATAGAAATTTTCTTTATAAACATACCATCATTATACAATAAACTCTCGTTTTTATGAACCTCTAACTTAAGTACAGTCATTGTTTTATAAAGTAATAGCTGCTTCCTAATACAGTTTCATCGACGCTATGATAATTTATATTTCCAATTATGAACTAAAATTTTTTAAAAATTGCTTTTCTATAAATTCATTTTCATGATTCTTTTACTTGTATCTAACTTTTTCAATTTTATTTTATGTTTGAGAAATTTAGATTGACCTTATGGAGAATCGTAAACCTTTTTGAATTGTTAACAGTTTACTGCACTGCTTATGTAGAATCTTGGATATTTTTAAATATTTCGATGAGAATTTTCTCCTACCTAATCTAACTTCATCTTACATCCTGTACATCAGAAAATAATCATTAGCTTCAAGTTCAAATATAAGGTACTTTTCTTAAGCAATTCACTTGTCAATCTGTACCAAAAAAATGATATTAGCTCATTTTGGAATGTGGACTTTATTAAAGAAATTACTGTAATTGAAGAAAGCCAAGAACATTTACCTAAAGACTTCAGTGAAGATAAGTTACTGATCCATAAACTTTGATGGAGAAATGCATTAATGCTTAAAATTTCGTTTCGACATTTTACATGTGATTGCATATGCAGTTTGTATGAAAGAAGTACTAGATGAATAAATGATTGAGAATATAATGAATAAGAAAAATGGTGTATAGAACAAAAAGATAAATAACTAGGAAGATTGTAATAAATATTTTAAAAAAACCAAATGGAAGCTTTTTTCTGCATCCCCCCCCCAAAAAAAAAGAGAGAGATAGAAAATGTGTTTTTAAAAAGCCAAATTTGAAACAAAAAAAATAACCGAGTTGACTAAATTTTCATACATAAAATGAAAATAAAAATTGTTTTTAAATGTAAATTTCATTTTGCTTTTTTCTCTTATGTAGTGCATATTAAACTTTTCTAATTTTTCTTTATATATAAAGATAGAACAGTTTGGTAAAAAAAAAAAAAAAAAAAAAAAAAAAAAAGTTTAGATCTAACACTTTTTTTTACTTTTCTATTTAGAGAACTTTTGATTTTAAGAACTATTTTACTGGCAATTGTGAATTCATAAAGAGCATCAACTGAATTTTTCAACTTTTGACTTTTACTTCATAATTCTTTCGTATGTTATGAAAAAAAATTGCTTTAATTACTCAAATTGAAAGCATTTTCACCAAAATTTCCTTATAGGGCGAAAGATGGAAAAGATCTTTTAACTGATGACAAACATGTGGAGATCAAAGAAGAATCAGAAAATTCTTCTAGTGTTGTTATTCGTAAGACAGTGACTGAAGATTCTTATTCTTGTACCATTTCCAATTCTGAAGGATCAGAAACCACAACAAGTAAAGTTACTGTTAAAGGCAAGTTAAATTATTTTACATTTGTTTTAAAAATATGTAATATAGCACTTTCTGTAAAAGATCTGCATATTTTAATCTTTGGTCTGAACTTATAAAATCCTGAAGAGCTAATTTACATTTGCCCTAAAGTTTTCATTATCTTGTTCTAATATCTCTCGTTTTTATATATCTTTTCCTTCCATTTATCGATTCTAAGTATCTCATTGTTAAATCAATTATACGGTTTGGCTTTTAAATCTTGATTCTAATTAAATTTTCTTTAAAAGGGCCAGAAAATTAATAAAAAAATTAAGTGACAATATATTCATTACATATTTTTATGAATTTTATTGTTAAATTGAGCACTATATATTTTATAAGTTGCTGCATATCTTGTACATATTTATTTACATCATGCTGTTATATATAAAATTGATTTTGTTTAACTTATTAAATTTTTCATGACTAGATGCTTTTCATTTTTCATCTCTAAAATTTAATTAAAGCAGTTATTTTGTAAAAAAAAATCTATTTAAAGCAATTAAAATGCATGTTAGAAATATGTATAAAATATTAAGTTTCTTTATTTCAAATGTCAATGAAAATAAACCATTTCAATGGAAGTTACAATTGATTTCATAATTGCTTTTCTATTTATGCTTTACTTTTCTGAATCTTAATTATAAAACGCTCATTTTTAAATGGAAAAGTAATTTATAATAGATGATGCTTTTGTGCTTATTTATATTTTAGTGAAGTTGAATAACAGAATAATGTTTTTAAACTTATAGAGAAAGAATCTGCGCCTACATTTACAAAGAAGTTAACTGATATATCTGTGACAGAAGGTGAAAATGTAGAATTTACTGTCAAATTTACAGGAAAGCCCAAAGTAAAGTGGTTAGTTTTTCTTATCAATTTCTTTAATTTTTCAAATTAATTTTTAATTTTGAACTAAATTTTTACACTTATATGAAGTAACTTAAATTAATTTAAATTATGAATATTCAGTTTTAATTAATGAATTCTTGTATTACTCTTTATATGGTGAATGATTAAACTTTAGGTCAAAAGATGATGTGGATTTAAAAATAGACAACAAGCATTTTGAATACAAAAAAGAAGAAGCGGATGATTCTCTTACATTAGTTTTAAATTGCGCAGAGCCAGGTGACAGTGCAAAATATACATGCACCATCACCAATTCATCTGGTTCAACATCTACAAGCAGTAATTTAACAGTGAAAGGTAATTAATTTATCTTCATATTCAAATTATGTCTTTAGTTGGGTGATATTTTTAATGAAACTACATTCTTGTATATACATTTCTTTAAATTAATCTAGTTGCATTAGAGATTTGTTTCTGCCACAATTATTTTTGTTATATTTTTTAAAATCAATGCAAATTATGTACCAAGCTTTTTATAGTGTACAGTTTATATTGGATTATTTTTTAATTTTATACTAAAATCTTGTAAGATATTTAATATAAAATTCAAAAGTTGTAATTTGCAAGTTGTCATTTTTTCTGGATTTTTTTTATTTTTAAATAAATAATTTGTAAGCAAAAGAACTTTATAATTTTTATTAAATACCTTGAATATACATGTACTTATATATTTCTTTAAGTATATCTCAAATAGCAGAAATGGATTAATTAAATAATAATAAGACTTATAAATTATTTTAAATTAAATAAAATTATTAAAAAATAGATAAATTAAAACTCTTTGTACTGTAAAATAAAAATATTGTCTTGAAATTTTATCACTAATAAGACTTTAATTCCAAATAAATGAAAAAGTATCATTAAGATTTATGATGAAAAAATTTAAATAAATAATGCTGCAATTGAAATTTAATTATTTATTTTAAATCAACGTGTAATGTTACCTTTTGAGAAAAAGTTTTTTGGTAGATTAAAATATTATATACACTTTTTTTCCTCTTTTTTGCATTCAATTTTATTTAAATTAAAAAATACAGGTGAAAATTTTAAATTTCTTATAGTCATTATAAATAATTACATTCTCTAGGAGTGGAATATAATTTTTTTGTAAATGAAAGGAAATTGTTGATAATAAGAATATGATAATCTGCTTTAGTTATACTGACAATTTATGCAAGTTTGTATGAAATTGGTTTTGTTTTTACAAAATTATTTCAGTATTATACTGGAACATATAATTATTTTTTTTTATCATATTTAACATAATTGATGAAGCTATTGCCCCCTAAGCATTTTTGACAAATAAAGTAGGGCAAATTATTGTAAATTACTCTTATTTCAGAGCTATGGTATAAATAATAAACATTTAAATGTGTTTCAGATGTCAATTCTATAAATATAAAAAATGATTTAACATTTAGTATGCATCAATTAATAAAATTGTTAACAAATTATTTATATTACTCTATTTCACTTTTCCGTTTACATAAATTTTGATTTCTTTTAAATAATTAAAATAATTAGAACATTTATTAAAAGAATTTTTAAATAAAAGTTATAAAATTAAAATAATAAGCTCTAGCTTTTTAATTAATTTATTCAAAGAGGAAAATTAATATTTATATTTATATTATTCTCTTCAAATCTTGATTTTATGTGGTAAAATTTAATTTGTCTCTTTCCTTTTTTATTCTTCGCAGCTGTGTACTTTAAAAAACTTCATTCAATCAATGTCAGTAATCGTTGCACTGTTTTTATGAAATTTATGTTAGTTTTACCCAAATTACCAAAATCATACTAATGGTATTAGATTAGAGTGCTTCTATAGTAGAAGATTGGAGATGTGTTTTAATTTTTGGCATGCAAACATCATTCATTGAAATATAATAAGTAATGTTTTCATATTTTAGCTGAAGAAAAGGCTCCTTCTTTCCAAAAAGGACTTAGACATGTCTGTGAAAGAAAATGAAACTGTTAACTTCAATGTTAAATTTTCTGGAAAACCAAAACCTATAGCTAAATGGTAAGTTTTTAATATTTATATTTCCTACCTTTTGACATCTGTTATAAAATTATTTTTGATTTATTATGAACATAACAAAAATATGTATTATTCTTAATTATGCACTGTCTGGTTGGATTTATTATGACCAAATAATAATAAGTAATTAATTGGCCTTTTTTATTTTTGCTTTGATACCATAACAATTTTGCTGAGTATTACCAATATACAATCTGGAATTGCAATAAAGAATCTTATGCCATTACTATATACTTGGTGAATAATAAAAGTTCAGTTGTGTGAAATGTCATGGCTGAAATTAAACGCTGTCTTATTTCTTTTTGAACTTAATGGAAAACATGTTAAGTTGGACTCTTATTTAGTCATACTAAAAAGTCTTAACTAATTGCAAGAAATCTTTCTTATGTACCTCAAACTATTTCTGCACATTATAAGTTTTGTGTTGTGGAAAATTCTCCTATTGAAAATATCAATCTTCATTGGAATATTCCTCCAAATTTGATTAGCAATTAGCTATAAGTATGTTATGCTCTGATATATAGCTAGCAAAATAATAACCAAATACAAATTATGTCTCTAAAACATACCAGGAAATTTTTTTCAATATCAAAATTTTTCCTTACCAACTTAAAGGGTTGTACTCATGCATGTGGGATCTAAACTTATGGATTGCTTTTACTGTATTCTCAATTTGCTATTTGTATGATACTGCTTGAAATGTGTTTTATAAAATTACATGATTTGATATCATTTCTTGACTGCCCTGTTTTTTTCCCCTCTTGTTAACTACAGATAGCAACAGTGTTCCAATTATGTTTGCATATTCTTTATATATATGTAATATAATGTTTTGTAGTATCAATATGTAATGTTTTGAGATTATTTTGTTCATTTCTTAAATTTGCAGTCAACTGATTCACAGTTGTCTTTTGAAAATCATTCTAATCTTCCTGAATATCAAGAAATCATTAGTTCTTTCAAAAAATTATGTGTTCAAGTTATGTTTTCTTCCTTGTAATCTTGTTTTTAAATTTTTAATGGTTATTATTTTTGTACTTTTCATCGTTTTATTGATGTTCACTTCATTGCCCTGTATACTAATGATCATCCTGATATTAAATCATGTCATTTACATTAAGCCTTCCAAAAAAAATCTTGTGATTTATTTTGGAGGTTTATATGGACATGGTAGGTTATGTAAGTGATTAGTTTAATTAAAGGAGTTGGGCTTTAAAATGTGTGTTATGTGCTTATAACTATTCAACCACTTAGTGTATATTTCATAGTATTTTTAAATAGTTCAATATCTAAAACATTTAATTAAAACTAAGAAGTTGATTTATTGTTTATATTATAGATAATGAAATGTTTTTCCTATATGGTATCAAGTTCAGTATATTTTATTTAATATTACATTTTTAAGTATATTCATTTAGTCATCATAATGTCAGATTTTAGTATTAGATAATACGAGACAAATCTAGATAATGCCAGACATTTATATATATATATAGTACTCTTATTCGTTATTAAAATTAAGTTTAATCCAATCTCAAAAGTTAGAATGAGTGTAAATTCATTATGCATAATGTAATATTTTTAATGTTTGATCAATATTGAAATTCTGATGTATTCATCACTCAAAATTCTGAAGTTTATTGGTAAAAATCTTTATATAAAAAAATTTATCACACGACTTTATGAATGAATATACTGTTAAATTTAGATCGTTTCTCCTAAAAACTTGATATTTTTCAGACTTAGAAAAATTTGTGTAATAATTTGATTATATAATTGTTTTTGAAAATCACATAGATTAGTTTTACTTTATAAATTTTATAAAGGAGTAATTAAGGTTTCATTATCTTTGTTTCTTGCTATTACTTTAAATGTTGTATTTATTAAAGCTTAGTTTTCATTTTCTTTTAGGGATAAAGATGGTTCTGAATTGACCATAGACAGTAAACACTTTGAACTGAAGTATGAAGAAGCTGAAGATTCCTTAACTTTGATCTTAAATAAAGCCACAAAGGAAGACGCTGGAACATACTCTTGCAAAATCGCAAATTCTGCTGGAACAGAGAAGACAAGCAGCAAATTAGAAGTTGTTGGTAAATTTCACATTCTGTATTAAGTTAATGTATAACAACAAGATGTGATATTATAAATATATAAATAAATATTATACATTTTAATTTTAATTTGCTGTCCTTATTTCTATATTGAATGAAAAATACTAAGAATATTTTTTATTCTTTTAGAAACTGATAAATCACCTACATTCTTAAAAAAATTGAATAATCTTTCAACAGTAGAAGAAAAGACTGTAGAATTATCTGTTGAATATGAAGGAACTCCAAAGCCCACTACTGTTTGGTATAAAAATATTTTATTAAGTTCATTTTATAAAATATTTAAATGTGAAATAATTTTCAGAGCAATTTTTTATGGCTTTAATCCAATAATGAATTAAAAAAATAATTTTTTTTAAATAATATATAATAAATTAAAAATATTTTTTAATTTTTTAATGAATTAAAAACTATTTTTTTTTACTTGATCAGAAAAACAGTTCTATGCATGTTAGTTGCCAAAATATTTAAGTGAAGTTTTTGTTCGGTATTTCAAAGAGAAAACAAACTAGATAACAAAGTTGAATATTAATTAAATTTGTAGCTTTTAGCTTTTGTATTTTCTTGATATAATATTTTAAAGAATTAAGATGAAGTTTGAATGAGTAATTGATTAAATTGTTATATAAACTAAATAGACACACACATACTCATACACACTCATATATATATAGCTTTAGCTTTTGTATTTTCTTGACATAATATTTTAAAGAATTAAGATGAAGTTTGAATGAGTAATTGATTAAATTGTTATATAAACTAAATAGACACACACATACT
>JAPDSC010128234.1:8257-21406 GCA_026290005.1 Latrodectus geometricus
ATTTTATTTATACTGAAATAAGCCAAAATAAACTATATAAATAAAATCACACATGGCTTTTTTTTCTACCATTAGACATAAATTTCTTTGAACATTGATTACACATACATAAGTCATGCAATAACTCAAGGTTTATTTCAACATAAGTCATTCATTCTCTTTATATAAGGAAAGTACATTGTCATTACCAGATTGCATTAATATTGTCCAAAATGTAATAATATATTAAAATACAATTTGGATTGTTAAATTTATATAAATGTTCGTATAAAATATATTATTATATCGTGAGTAAATTTTTTGTAGGACTGTGATAAAGCGTTGCTAAGAGACTTGGTCTTGCAGTTGAAACCTGTTCTATTTTTACCAGGGGATTACATTTGTAAAAAGGTAACTATCTATAGGAATTTTACTCTGATTTGTAAATATTTAAGAATATATCAACAACTCAAAATCTGCACCCTTCCTACAGCAAAAATATTATGTTTTGAGAAAACTTAGCATACAAATTCTCCTCTAGATTAGAATTTTAATTTTAACAAAACTATTCTATTATTTCGATAAGTATATGTACAGTTAACCAAGAATATACATATTATGATATGTACATATGTATGTTGTAAATTTAAATACTAATTCATTCTGTATTCATTACACAAATTATGACAAAGGGAAAATAAATATTACTATAATGAATAAGATAACATCATGTTTAAATTACCACGCAAATTTTAAGGTTGCCAAGAGTTTTCAAAAATCATAATTCTCTTAAGAAAATTAATCTATTTGTTTCGCTTTTAAAAAAAAAAAAAAAAAAAAAAAAAAAAAAAAAAAAAAAAAAAAAAACCCACTTGGATGGAAATATTTCCGATTTAACTAGACAGAAGGCTAGAAAAAACCATATATAATTTCAATATTGTTTTAATTAATGTCTTCTTTTTATGTAACAATGAAATCAAATATTATTTATGTAACCACTTAAAATTTTATTAAATCATTTTCCAAAACTTCATACATCATATAACGCTAAATTTTTAGAAAATGTAATGCATTATAATTTTTTTTCCTTTAATATCAAATATACATTTTGATCACTTTACATTACAAAGTATTTTTTCACACTAAATTTATACTCAGAAGTTTTTATTATTTATGTTTTATCTTTCATCTAATTATAGGGTGAAGTGGGAAAAGAAATGTATATTGTTAATAAGGGTATAGTTGAAGTTCTGGGTGGAGACAATGGAGAGCTTGTTTTAGCAACGCTAACTAAAGGCAGTGTTTTTGGTGAAATAAGGTAATTTTTGGTCTTAAATAGTGTAACCACAAAATATCTGCCTTCACTCTGACAAATCATTTTATATTTGAACTCTATTGTCAAAGATTTTTCAATTTGTTAATTTAAAAATTATCTCATTTTTGAAAAATATTCCTAATATTTATTCACATATAAAAAAATATAGAAAAATTCAGAATAACCTGTTCCTTTAAAATAGGTTCTAATGAAAAACTTATTAAAACCTCGGTTAAAGTCTCATTGAATTGTTCCAATCATTCGAATCTTAAATTTTGCATATTTTTCTCTAAAATGAAATCTTTGCAGAGACTCACTTAAGAAACATTAGAATTAAACAAACTGAATTTGAATCTATAAGTGAAGGGTGATAGAGAAAAAAAAAAAAAGAGTTCAATTAGTTCAAACAACTATAACACAATCCTCATATTTTTATTTTTATTATTATTATTATTATTATTTTTTTTTTTTTTTTTTACATGTAAATTGTTTTCTAACAAGTCAAATATATTGGAAATGAAATTCATACTTCCCTTGATGCGTTTCTATAAATATTATTATAAACTTTTCCGTACCTGATGTGAAATTATGTATACGTGAATTTTTGAAAAGTTTAAATCATATTTTTTTCGACATTACAATTACATTTTATTCAATTCAAAATTTCAATTTAGTAATAACATAATGTGAATTTCTAATGAGTTACTAATTGTTCAATTACATCTTATTCAATTCAAAATTTCAATTTAATAATAACATAATGTGAATTTCTAATGAATTATTAATTGAATACGAATAAGTTATTAATAGTACAATTACATCCTATTCAATTCAAAATTTCAATTTAATAATAACATAATGTGAACTCCTAATGAGTTACTAATTGTACAATTACATCTTATTCAATTCAAAATTTCAATTTAGTAATAGCATAATGTGTGAGTTTCTAATGAGTTATTAATTGAATAATATATATTAATAGTAAAGGTCTTGGTGTTCCTAGATGACATGAGATGACGTCCAGTTAGATACATAAGAAAAATAAACATTTCCTTTCATAAATTCTGTCTGATATAATTATTTACTAAATATATCTTTCATAAATTTATCTTCAAAAAATTCAGCATATCATTGCAACAATGCATAACTACTTTCTCTCTGATGGTCAGGTAGCGTAAATCTCTTCCTTTTTCATAAAGAAGTGTAATTGACATAAAAAATGCCACTTATAATGTATACAGAGGAAGCGAGTAGTTTATATATATATATATATATATATATATAATGCCGCCCACCCTGCCTGGTGGTTAGAGTAACTGACTACGGATGGGGAGGACCCTGGGTTCGAATCCCGCCTCGGGCATGGATGTACTTTCTCTTTCTCTCTCTGTGTTTCTTGTCCTTTCCTCAGATGATAGATGAATGTGGCCCATCCTATAAACGGGTTTGTGGTGGTGTGGCGTAAGCGATGTTACTCGTACCTCCGTGACTTAGTTCACAGGTGTCCACCGGGTAACTATAAAATGAGTAGCAGTTTCCGGCCTGGTTGCGGGAAATGGGTTAGTTACTCAAGTGTGCCCGCCATTAGAAACAAAAAAAACATATATATTATCTATATATATATAATTATAAATTATTCCAGAAAAATAAAATAGTTCAAACGGCCCAGGAAACAAAAAATAAATAAAATTCCAGATTGGGCTCTCTCCAGGGGGTCCACCCTCTCTGAGATTTTTCTGAGACTAAGTGGTTAAAAACAAGAAAACTAGCCGAATACTAAAACCACAAACATGAAAGCAAAAGTAAAAACAATTCAAAAATACATTTCAAAACTATAAATTGAATTGAATGAATACCGTCAAAAATTAAAAATACAATGCAAAAATAAGAAATTCTTTCTTAAACATATAAATTGAAATTTTTGAAAAAAAAAAATATTACTTGAATGAAAAACATAATCTACCCATTCAAAACAAAATCCAAAATTATAAATAAAGTAAATACGACATTTTATTTTTAGCTTACCTAAATCTAAATTATTAACGCTTAGCAATTTATGTGGTAGAATTAAATACACATAATTTCTGCCTACTTTACTCAAATATTACACATATGCCTACTGTACTAAATATTACCAAATATTACATTATTTAAATATACCTAATGATATGTTTCTCACTTATGAAAATGCGCATTGGTATTTAAGTTGAATTCGTCTGTTATTTACAATGAATATTTTAGTATTCTCCAGTGTACTTTCCAAGAAGATATAAATGCCCTTTAGTGAGTAGCATTAATAAATAATATTTCAGCACCACATTATGAATTAATTAAGAGTTTAGAAAACTTTTTGTATGGTTATCAAATAATATTAGAAAGAAACAGTGCTAGTATTTAGAGGCACGTGAAAATCTATACTTTATCTATACTAAAATGTATACTAATTTATACTGATAGATTTGAAATATAGAAGTGCTTAAAAAAAGGGATTTTATTGAACTAAAATTAATTTTCACAGGGCGCATATCTAAATATTATATTCTCGTGGATATAATGAACTATTATAGGTTCAAAGTATACAAAACTCAATAACAATTTTTTTTTGGGTGGGGGGGGGGGTACAGTAAACTAATTATTTACTGCAACTCTTGTTTTACCATGGCTTTTTTCAGCTTAAAAATCCAATCTCAAAAGAGATCGTTTCGAGAAACAATTCCCCGAATACCTGACAGAAAATATTGCAAAATAAGAATTCAATGTTCGAAAATCATTGCACAATAAGCAATACCCTTCCGTGATTTGAGTAGCACACACAGCCCATTTGATTTACACTTTACATGTCATTACCTTTTCTCCAAATTTGACCTCAACAAACTCTAGTCAATCTCCTGATGACCTTTAGTCTGATCTGTTGCACGTTTCTTTTTCTTTAAAAAAAATTCAATTTCCTCTCTTGTCTTTCATTTTGGCCAATCTTCTATGTTATTTCATCAAGCTTATGTATGTGATTTAATATTCTTTACATCAGGGGTGAGCATTAAGTAGACCACTAAAAGATTTTGCGATGATTACTGTCTTGATGATGTTAATTGTTATGATCCACATACCTAGAAATGTATTTTATACTAAAAATAAATCCCACATAATCAATGAAGTTGATCTGTTCGAGGGAGAAATAAAAATTAAAAGTAGCTCGTACACGAAAAGACTGCTTTCCCTCCTGCTTTACATAAAAACTTCAAAGTAAAGGCATTATTATTTTAAAGAACATACAATTGCTGCTCACCTTATCTAGTCTTGACTGCGGATTGGGAGGTCGTGGGCTCAAATCCCGGTATGGATAGACTTTCTCTCCTGTCTTTGTCTTTTCCTTGTATGAATGGAGTATGACTGGTTGGCTACTCTATAAACGGGTACCTACGAATTGTTGTGTATTGAAGTTGGATTCCACAGCAAATTATGGTTCAATTCGATAAGTGGAGCAGCGCACCTCATACTGTCAGCCTAAAAAAAAAAAACAGTTTTCAAAAAGCATATGTACTTAAAATGCTTATTAAGTAAAGCGAACAACTGCATTAGGAACTTTTGTACAATTTTTTTAAGCAAAAAATATAAATTCATTTTCATTTGCAAAATAAGTTTCTATTAAAGTGTGTTGTAACATTTTTCACTTTTTTTTTTTTTTTATATGATTTAAAAAAAAATGAAAACAAAAATAAATATGTTGCCAACCCTTTCGCTTTATTGCTTGAGAGAAAATAAAACATTCATACCAATTAGAAGATGAGCAAAATCTTTCAAAGCTATCCCAGCAATGAACTTAATCGTTGTAATTTTCTTGATAGTTTATTGCAGAGAAATAAATTTGCAAGTTTCAGAAAATTTTAACTATTTTTATTTTACTAAATTCTAATTGTAATATCTACCATGTTTTTGAGTAATTTTTAGAAACACATTGCAATAATAAACTGAAATAGGTGATTAATATCGTTTGATTTTTGGTTCTAGTTTACTTGGAATACCCGGATGTAGCAGAAGAACAGCGGATGTTCGGAGCAAAGGATTTTCAAACTTGTTCGTCTTAGGTAAAGATGACTTATGGGAGGCCTTAAAGAACTATCCTGAAGCCCAAAAAGTCCTTAAAAAGAAAGCTAAGTAAGTATTAAACTTTATAGCTGTTCAAACAAACAATACTTAAAACAGCACTTGATAATAATTTTTTATGCATTAAGAATAATTTTTGGCGTGAAATGGAAACATAGTTTTTTAAATGTCTGATGAAATAATTATATACAAAATATAACAATAAGTAAAACTCATAAAATCGTATATCTTTCCAAGAAGCAGTTTATAATGATTAAATTATTTAACGATATTATTCAAGAATACTAAAATGGCAACAGTATAGCATTCATGTTACATAGATTGCAAAATATCATTCATAATAGGAATGTTCTTTTAGAATAGAAATGTTCAGAATAGGAATGTTATTTTAAAATATATATATATATATATATATATATATATATATATATATATATATGTATATATATATGTATATATATATATATGTATATATAATTGTTAAACTTTATTAAATTTAAGTATATTGTTAAAAAAAAATAATCAAAATAATTTAAGAAAGAATATGGAAAATATTTAAGGATACCCTTTTCCAAATTTTTTTAAAAAAGAGAAATTTTATGCATAAAAACAGTGATTTAAATTTACAGCATGTAAATAAAGATAATACTTTAGAGTTTTAACAGTGAATATATACATAAAACTATAAAAACGTTAAATTTAAATGCTAATGACGAAATATAGAATTTACGCAATAATTTTTCAATTGTGTCTTTTACTTTTTGAATAATGTCAACGATAAAACCTTCAGAAACATTAAAAAATAGCATAAGTCCATTTCTTTCTGCTTCTCTCGTAGAGTTATAGTCCAGATTGGTCCTTGATTTACAGAACAAAGTCTCCCCAAACTTTACTATTACTAGCCTTAGATTTTAAGTTATTTATTTTTAGGATAATAACATTCTTGAAGTATCATCGAATTATCGTATTTTGGATATTTGGTTCAAAGGCCTCCAGTTTATAATTCTTTTTAAATCTTCATCTATTCATTCAAAATGACCCAACCATCTTGAAAGCCGATTATGTGTATAAAAAATCTAATGATGTTTTCTAGCTTGCTTAACCATTACATCTGATTCTTCATAGCTAATTATTTAATTTTATTCGTTTGAAAAGTCTTCTTAATTTTTTTCAACCATAAGTAAATTGCATCCATCATTGCTTGTCAAAGTTCAAATTTCATTATTACATATTATTGCAGGCCAAGTGAAAGTTTTATAAAACTTCCTCTTTAAAATTTCTTTCGGGAAAAATTTATTCTTAAATAAGAGTTTGCATAAATAATACTAATTTCCATTTTTTAAACCCTAGATTGAATTTCTTGAGAAATATTATTACAATCATTAAACAAGTTGATAACTTTTTAAATTTAAAGTCATATTCTTTAAGCATAGATAAAACATTGGAATATTTTGTAATAAATCTATTTAAAAATCATTTAATATCGTGAAAAAAGCAACAATAAAATATATAAATTATTCAATATTTATTCATGTTGTCAAGTACATATGTTTAGTCTTTTATTGCACATTTTTAAGCTGTAATAAAAATTGCTTATAACTAGATAAAATTTATCATTTGATATAAAAGAAAATGGAACTACTTTGATATACCCTCCCAAATCAGAAATTTGGCGACCTTTTCTTCTCGCCAAGCAAAATACCTGTTTTTGTTGCCACAAAACTTTAAAAAAAAAAAAAAACTCAAAAAATGGTACAAAATACAAGAAAATACTAAATTTGGCAACAGCAAAAACCTAAAAGCTAAAAAAACCTAAATTGGCAACACCAAATTAAGAAACAGCAACCCTAAAAAGTCCGTAGGGAGTGCCAGATTTGGCGCGTAATTTTGGGGGGTATATCAAAGTTGTACCAAAAAAATATATAGATTTCCTGATAAAAATGTATTAATTATTAATTCATATCTATTTTAAGGAATATTATAAAAGAAAATGAAGCAAGAGCCAGAGCAAACAAATCAAACGTCGAAGAAGTGCCTAAAACAGACTTGAAAAAGGAAGAAGTAGCACCAGCAAGTACTCCTAGATTAGTGAGAACAGTTATGCAAGTAAGTTTAATTTATCAGATTTTGAATTATTTAAATACTGCAAATTTATTCTTTGCTTTTTCTTTCAATAGCTTCTTCCGAAGTCTTCTCATCGTATTCAGCCTCAAAGCAATTGTTTTGTAAGAGGTTCATTTTTGGACAAATCAAATGATTCAACGGGGAAAAATTCTCCTTTCTATAATCAAAACAGAGAAAATTTCTTCCAAAATAGGTCCTCGTCAACCACTGAACACATTAAAAAATCACCAGTGCCCGAAATATCGAAGAACGTAGTCAAACCACGTTCTATGAGTGATGGAACTTTGAGGAGCAAGAAACCAATCTGTGATTTACCTGATCCGTATAGATCAAATAGAGAAACTCCGAGCCCTCTGTCTCCTCTACTAAGAGCTTCTACAGCAAAATCCGAGCCATGCACCTTCCACCATCCGAATTCCGTAGATGATGGACAGGTTACTCTGAGAAAAGTTCCCAACCCATCGAAATTTTTGAGGAATACCTCAAAGCAAAGCATCACGCACTTGTCGCTAAATCAGCACCACCAGAAATCGTACGAACGTCTAAGTTGGCCTTCAGAACAGTCCCTTGTTCATCGAAGAGTAAACAACTTCCATGCTGATACTTCAGAATCGGAGACTTCTAGTGTTATCTCAAGCACAAGTACTCAAAGAATGGCTATCAACAGCAGCGATGAAGGAAAATCGAGCCTTGACTGGACATCTAAATCGTCATCGATACCTTTTCTTGGTGATCTTTTTCATCAGTCTGGAGATAGTCAGACAAGCATTTCTTCTATCAGAACATTTTCGCAACTATCCGCTGATGCCAAAAGCACATACCAAACCAAAAGATTCACCCATACCAAAAGTCAGTCAAGAAAAAGTCAAGAATCACTTAGCAGTACGCAAAATCTATCGACTGATAACAGTAAATCATCCAGTTCTGCTTCCATACCGTGTCTTAGAAATCTTTTTCAAAGCAATGGCTTATCTCCGAATCATTGTAAGAAAGATATTCCTTTATCTCCCATTATCAAACATGAAGTATCCGAATTGATACATCGATCAGGAAGTTCCACTAGCGGCAGTAGTTCTGTGGGTTACGACAACCTAGCTTTCGTGCCTACGGGTATTTTATCACGACGATCCAGTATTTTTAGCGACATATCAGGTTGAATTAAACTCTAAATTATTATTGCTCCAAGAAAACACTTAACTTTCCACAAGAAATTCACATTTTGCAGCCACGCAGTGATGTATAGCAATACGCACACTGTTCTGACGTTAAAAATGTTAGTGTAATATTTTTAAAGTGGATTTTGTTGAACTTAGACAAGTATTTTAAATACTGCAATAAATATTAATTATTAAATGCTGATTTATCTTAATATTTATATCGAAAATAAAAATGTATATTTGTACATTTCTACTATAGTTATTCCTTGTATAAGAAAAACATGTGTAATGTGTGTAACACTATAATATTTTCAAATAGATTTATTTTTAAAATGAATAGAGTGTCTTCTTAAAGCATCGCTAAACCTGTAAGATTACAAATAACTGAAATTACGTAAATAAGAGCAGTGACTATGCATAAGAGGGACCCTAGAGCGAAACTATAAGATCACATTTAGTAATATTGAGAATAAAATCGTGAGTTTTCAATATAAGTCAATATAAGAATAAAATCTAAAGTTGAGACATAAGATGGATAAAATGTCTAAAAATTCATTAAAGGCAATAGATTTCTGTAAAAACTAAATTTTTTATATATCCTGTTTTCTGAAATAAATTTAATAAAAGACTACTTGCTGTAGACCCAAAAATATATTCCTATTCTCAGTTAAACTTAAAAATATTAAGAAGAATTCAAACTGAAGGTATTTTTTAAATGAAATATGAAAACATTGCATCAGATTACATTTTACATGTTTTTTATACGGAGAAAAAGTCTATTTTTGATATTTTCTGTCTAACATCCATCATGAATTTAACTTTCTAAGTTTAATGCTGATAAACTAATAAAATTTCGGAAAAATATATATTAAATATAATCGAAATTTTTTTAAGTAACTTAGAAACAAAACGAGCCTTAATTTTATTTAAGAATCGCTTGATTTTGAGCGAATAAAACTAAATTTGTTTTATTTTGCATAATAATAAACACATTTTTTACAAATATAATTTATATGTCTAGCATTTCATCATCAGTAATTAAAGAATTTATATTAACCTCAAAATAAAATGTTGTTTAAGACTTCGCATAATTGACCATATAGTTATTAACAATTAATAGTCTAATACTAAAATTATTTCCATTAATTTTAAACAACTATCAAACACAGCCAACTACCACGTGCAACTAAAAAAAGACCTTCAAATGATGGTATTGGTTCTCAGCCGGGGTAAAAACTTCTTGTGATTGAATAAATAGGCTTAAAAATATTAGCTGAGCTATTTAAAGTGACATTTTTTTCAACATTACAATTTTAAAAACAGTACTTGTTTTCTGAGAATTAAAAATAACTTACAAGGAAATATTTTGCATGTCACAATGAAACTAAATTGCAATCTGTTGAAATATTAATTTCAATCGTTTTAGCATTATTTATCTGGACAGAATTATATTACACATTCACAATAGCTTTTAAATCAAATGAAGTTAATCATTAGAAACACATAAAAAATTAATCAAATTAAAATTATAGGTTAAACGATTTAAAAAAAAAAAAAAAAAAAAAAAACTCGATAAAATAAATTTCTTTAATATTTTATATACTGGAAGAGTTCAATGCCGTTACAGTTGCTTTTTTAACCTTTTTAAAGTAACTCTTACTTACAACAAAATGCATTACTTAAAGAGATTTAACAGTAAGCAGTTTCTAAATTATTATTAGATAGTGACTTTCTAAACTTATTTCTATTCTTTTTTACAAAAATTAAAAATTTTCACACTTTGCATTGTTATGCGGTATCACTAATTAAGATATAGTGAATTTAGATATTCTATCATATTTATCACTTCTATCTAAACTCATTTTACCAATTTGAAACCAACAGAGAATCAATGTTTTCATTTTCAGTTTTTAACTTGGACAAATCTTCAGTCTGCATTTACCATTTTAGATCTCCATCTATGGTTTCTCAAGTTCGAGCTTTCCTCGCCTAAAGAGGTCGAAACATGCATTCTCTGACCAATCTGAGCCTCCAAGACCACAGAGACTGGGAAATTATTTCTCTCCCACAAATGGGTCGAAAGGGGGAGCTAATTTTCGTTCCTAACTATGGTTAAGGAGAAAAAATCGCCACAATGTGATGAAACTTAAAAAAAAAAAATTGCTTTTCAACATTGCCTAGGCAAACAAAAACACAAAATATTCCATGCTATCAGTAAAACTTAGCAATCTTGCCTAAAAGTTGGCAGGTCTGCTTTAACCATTGGTGGTCCAATATTCAGTTTGACTAGACAAAACTGTGAAATTGATATTTAATAATAAATTTATTAGTACAGGCACTTAATCACTGTAATATAACAAATACAAATAAAGTTACTAGATTAAATATAAACTGATATAACAACTGGTTTATTTATTAATAATAAAAATGAATTCGGTCCTAAATCATGACAATTAAAATTAATATTAAGAGACTTGTTCAATCATGAAGTTCCCAATGTTATTGTAAGTCATGGTCCTATGCAAAAAGGAACATAAAAATAAATTTATGTGTGGAAAGAAGTATGATTTGAGCTCATAAATGTCCATCAGTCAAATGCTATTATTGACAAGAAAAAATAAGTCTATTTGAGTTATTTATTTAGCCATTTATATAAGCACGAGTTAAATAAGAAAAAACATGAACTTTTGCAACACCAAATAGTGGCTCTCAATAAGTAGTTTAACTGTGCATTGAAATTTGTTGGTATCACATTTTTCTCAACTGATACAACTATGCAAGATTACAAAAAATTAGGCTTTGTGAAACAATCTATAAAATAATATTGATAATTACCAAATAAATTACAAAAAATGTAGGATTAAAAATTAAAATATGCAATCAATTGAAAGGCAGCAAAAAATAAGAAAAAAAAATCAAATATCTTTGAATTAATTTTGCCAACTTAAATTCTTGCTTTTATAACTAAATTGTAGTATTTAGCTAAAAAATAACTAAACATTGAAAAAGTATTAGTTACATTTATGATTACAGAGTGGACCTATATATAAACAGTCATTTGGAATATAGTAAATTTTTTATTTCATGTTAAGATTATAGAAATAAGATGTAATAGTGCTGTTTGGCATAAAATCACTTACAAGATTATAATTGCAAAGAAATAAAAATCTTTGTCTTTCAATTTTTTACGATTTGTAGAAAAATAATAAATGAACTATAAATTACTTTACTAAAATGAATTCCATATAGAATACTCAAAAATTAGCAATGAAATCTGTGCAGCACACACACACACACGTGTTTTATTAGAAAAATTACCATGACAGTCAATGATTAAAAATATTTTATTAGCATAGTCAGTTACACTTTCTAAAACTCTTAAAATAACCAAAAATTCAGTATTACTTTGAGCAGTTAATTCAAGTAGCATGATCCATAATTCCATGACAGCTAAGTACAAATTCAAAACGTAAACCCATTTACATACAAATAAGAATATAATAATATCACAGCCTTAAAATGATTCTGCTATCATAAGAAAATACGAACTCCACGTGGAAAGAAATGGAATAAAACATTAAAAACCACTTTGTCATTTGTATTAGAATTAAGTTATAAATCATAATAATCAGTAATAATGAAATGTCTATTTAAGAATTTTAAATAATTTAAGCGCTACTAAAAATTAATACTGCAAAACTAAGAATTTTGGAAAAAAAAATGGAGTTAGATTTTGAATTATGATGGCAGAACTCTCACAAAACTATTTCACAAAAATAACTTTCAAACACCTTCTTTGACTAGATTATCTTATTCAAGAATTCTTTTTATCATCTATATTTTCTAAAAGCAAAAACACACAAAAAAATCTAAAATAATAAAATATTTCTATCATTGATCAGCAATAATTTGGATGATACTAAGTACTTAAAATCAATTTTTAAATCATAAATTTCGTTATATTTTTACAAAAACAGAAGAATCTGTATTATTTATTTTTAAAACAAAATTTAAAAAAAATAAAACTCCAGTATTAACAAGAAAAAAGTTTATAGAATTAAAATTTAACAAAAGTATGATATAATGAAAATATAAATTGTATAAACAACAATTCTCCTTATTTAATAAAGTACTTTTTATCACATGATTTAAATGAGTATCTTAGAAAACATATAGACATGATTTAAATAAGTATCTTAGAATAATAAAAACATCAACAAAGAAAAAGGCTTAATATTTTCCAGTGTTCAAAAATAATTTTTACAAACGATTATTTTTCCATTCCCATAATTCACTGTAAAATTAATTAACTATAAGACATTTAATCATCTAACTCATAAAAGCTAAGCCATTTTTAGTGTTTCACAAAATTTAAAATGATTTTTAATGTAGTTTTCATAATGTTCTAAATCAGTTTAATATAATGTTCTAAATCATATTAAATTAATTATATTGAATAAACAGTTCAAT
>JAPDSC010128244.1:0-30807 GCA_026290005.1 Latrodectus geometricus
CAGAAATGTGGAAATTGATCACATTTGAGAAAATTACATATTCATATAGACAAATATGTAGGAAAATCAGTCGTATGAAAAGCAAGAATTGTGATGTGTTATAACAGTTGTACTTATAAGTGGCAATAAAAAAGTGTTCAGAATTTTAGTGCATTTTGTTTTCAAATAACCGTATGTCTATATATATTTAAAAGGACTTTTTATCTTATTAGATGATGATTAAACCAAAGAGCTGTGAAAAATACTTAAGCTAAAATGCTGAATGAATGTGTCTTTCCTAAACCAAGTAATTGTATTTTTTGGCAACAATAAAATGAAATTTCTGTATAACTTTCTAGTACATGCATGACCATGCAAGGATAATGTTGGAACTGTAAACTGAAGGTGCAGAAACAAAGTAAATGTGATTTATTCATAAAGCTCATGCTCAACAAATGAGAAAGTACAAGAGAGATGGTGTATGTATGATACTAGGCGTACAAATCACGATTATAGCTGTCTGGAGCACTTACACTACGTATCACCAGTAGAATAGCTGAACAGTAAGTTGTTGATTTGATGGTTTATACATCGTATGTCTCCCATACAGCAGTCCGTATAAAGCCGAGGCCTTCTGAGGATCACATTATCGAGTGCACTTCGAGCAGAGAACTCCACTCACCAAGCAATACTCTCTGAAGGTCCAGTATAGATGTAGAAGGTGATCAACGGGTGGTGAATCGTTATCCAAGCATGTCCCACATATACTCTATAAGATTCACGTCCGGTGAGAATGCCGGACATTCTATTCGGGTGATGTCTTCCGACTGAAGGCCATCGTTGACGATGTTCGAATGAAGAGAATGGACGTCGTGATCAATAAACACAAATTTAGCTCCCACAGAACCCCATAACAAGCTGACATGTTGTTTCAGAATGATGTCCCGATAAATTTGGCCTGTCATAGTTCAGGTTTGAACACGCAGATCTGTTCTGGGGGCCAATGTAATGTCTCCCCATACGAGCACTCCCTCACCACTGTAACGTTGGCTTTCAATGATATTGTCTTGGAGGTACTGGGTACCTGGCGTTCTCCATTAGAACGTCTGACGTCAATCAGACTGCAAGCTGAACCTCGATTCGTCGGAAAAAATAACACATGCCCACTGTAACGATGTCTACATTGCGGTTTATCTGCTCCAGGCTAACCTCTTGCAACAATGTGTTACCGTGAGCGGAACAAGTCTGCTAGTTTATAGACCATATTTACCCAAATGTCTGTACTCGGTTTATCTTGAAACGGTCATAAAGGTGGCGATAGTTGATGAGACTACTCCATTGCTGTGCTCCGTCTGTTTCTTTTGGCAGTTACTGACAAATATTGGTAGTCATTCGGTGTTGTCATTCGTGGGTGACTGTACTGTAACGTCTACTGGCACTTCCATCATCTTGGAATCGTTGCTACAGCCTAGAAGTGACCTTTTAGGTGATTCCGACTTCCTCGGTGACTGTCATTTGCGTACGCCCGCATTCCAGGTGGAAAAGATAATTGTATCACTTAAAACATCATTCACACGTGTCCTCTGTGTCTTATCTATGCAGTCGAGATACTATGGACCAGTTGTGAACACATTTATTTCTTTGCCACAGCATACCCCTTTCTTACACTCTCGTCATTGTGGCGTACGCTCGGCGTTATCAGGTGCCTTCCTGAAATTTGCTTGATCATGTGTGTGATATTATCTACTTAATGGAAAGTCAAGTAATGGGGATTTTTTTACGTGGTCTTCACTTTTAAATTTCGAAGACTGGACCACCTTGTAAACATTTTATTGATTGAATCAGTTACTTAAATTTCTTCTTTCCAAAATGAGATCTATAAGATAAAGTACCAAAATATAATACTTGTCTACACTTCATAAATACAATTCTAATAATTGCTATAAATATAAAAAATAGAAGAAAGAACAAAAAATAGGCCACTCTGTGCTCTAGTGGTAAAACAGCACTTTTCGGATCATAAATTCTTGAATTTGATCTCAGTCATTGTTGAATAAGGAGAGATGGATGTTGTACTTCTGCTATTGTACACACGTCTGTTATGGTGGGTGCTTAGAAATATTCTGAGTTATGAATACGGCCTACTATCAATGATATGTCTTCCCGGAAGGTAATTTATATGATTGCTATCAAAATGCCTAACAGCGGCAATTAGGCTGACCACTGCATGATGTCGAAGTAGCAAGAAAATGAATTCCAATTTTAGATTTAAAGAAAAAAGTGAAATTGGTTTGTAGATGTTGAGGTTTCATGAGAAATTAATAGAAATATCAAAACAAAAGAAAAAAATGATTAACTAAATGTAAATTATAAATGTGGTAATTTTTTTAATGATTTTGCTTATACACTTTCAATGTAATGATGTTATTATATTATATTTAATTTAGAAAATAAAATAAATTTTTTAAAAGTACTGTTAAGTAGAGCAGTAAAATATGCGCCACTTTCCCGACACCAATTTACTTTCAGAAAGATAAAATACAGATTCTTAATCAAAATAGAGCATCAAATTTTTATAGCTTTTTTCTACGACTTTCGCGATTATCACTGTAAAGTGATTTATACGTCTATTTCTGGTTCATAAAAATAAACATCTTTATGAAATATTTTTCTCACTGATTTCAGTTTACATATTGAAATATTTTCAAGTCAAAATTATTTTCTTTCATTGAATGAAAATATACTGACAGTACATATATTATGTATATCGTACAAATAATTAAAAATCTACTTTCTTGATTCATAAATTATTATTCATAATTAAATGTTCTCTGTGGGCTTTTTTTTATCAATTTTAAAAGATAATAATACAACATTTCTATGAAAACTGTGTAGTTTTATACCCAGTCTATTACGTTAAAAATGAAATCATGCGAAAGATTACATTTTACATCCATACAAATATTTTCTTCAGTTGGTTAACAAAATACGGCAAAGAAAATCTTTTTTCCCATATATATATTTAATAGTTTTTATTAACTAATTTGAGGAATATATTTGAGATTTTTTTTTTTTTACACAAAATGGTGCTTAAATAAATGTATTAAAAAATTTCCTTTCCTTAAAGTAATAAAAAATGAATTTCCTGCTTAAAAATTAAAATGGAAAAAATACTGTAACTCTGATTACAGCCATTTTTTAAAGATGAGGAAGTGTTAGTTAAATAAAATAACGTGCGATCTTATTGTTTGCTTATTGTATTGGTGTCTTTTTTGATGTATAGAAGATACTTTAATATTTAAATGAGAACAAACATTTAGATACCGATTTTAAGAAATTAAAAAAAAAATACGAAAATAGGGAGATTATCTCTTTATATTATGACAATAAAATAGTCTGATTTCCACGATATTAAACAAGTTAATAAAAAAGAAATATGTGGATTGGCAATACTGTAACCGATATGTTCTCGGGGAAGAATTTAATAATGCATGTTCAAAAACAAACCTGCAAATTTAGATGTGATATTGCTAAAAGAAATTTGTAATTTCCGATTCGCTTATACCAATGATTTTAAATCCCGATGGTTTCAATTAGGTCACTTTGAGATTATATTTGGACTTGAGAACTAATTCAATCATTGCATACAGATGGGAGTGAAAAAATACGACGGAAAACTTTTGAGGCTAGTCAAAGTCAAGCAAAGTTGACAAGATTGCTTAAGATGAATTTTTCTATAATTTACTAAATTTGACACCAATGTGGAACTCTGTAATTCTGCATTCGAAGGCTTAAGCTACGACGGCTAACAACCTAAAGGAGTGTTGATTAAGAATATTTGTGTATATTAATGCACATGAAAGAAAAACATTCCACTTTCAATTCATCTTAAATCGTCATTTATTGTAGCTATAAAAAATTGGTGTCAATGCCTACCTTATATAAGAGACTTTATTATAAGCCGTCTGCATACAAGCCAAGAAACCGTTTTATTGGTGCGGATACAAAATCTCAGAAAAAAGTTTTAGGTGACGTTGCAAAATTACGATACAAAGCTGATCTAAGGAAAACTCACGAATAAGTCTTGGCTTAATTACTACATATGTAATAGGTGTTTTTTTTTTTTTAGAGAATATATATAATGCGCTATTATTCATTAGGTATCCGTTAAAGATGTTTGCATGGGAAAAGGCATTATCTCTATTTTAGAGTATGCGTCTTTAGGTTACCATTCTACATATAATTGATAACGCTTACTTCGATGTAAAGGGCATTCTTGATACCTATGTGCTCTTTATGACTGATAAGTAGGTAATTCCTGAAAGACTATACAACGTTGGATGGCAATGATTGAGCAGAATAATTATCATGGAAGATTTATCTTCAGGAACAAATAATAGAATGTATAAAATGGCTAACATGATTACCAGGCTTGAACATTACAGTGAAAATTATTACGTAGTGCGCTGTAGGAAAAGGCGTACTTGTTTTCATTATTACTCTTTAAAACATTATCACGCTCACAATTTCTTTTCAGGCACAATGTTTCTCATTCCATATCAGATGAGCAAGAACTCATTTGAGCATAACCGCAAATCATTGGGAATACTACCATCGCTATATTTGCATTACTTTCCAGATTGATCATTCTCTATATTACTTGTTTCTTATATCAAATTGAGGTTTCAGAGTAGTTAATTTTATACGTATTTATTTTTAAGGAATCTTAACTATTTAGCAAATGTTTTTTTTTATCACTTTTGGAGATGCCGATAGTCGTTTTAGTTAAAACTTCAATATCTTGTACAAATCTATCCGAATATTTGAAGCAATCTTTATAAATTATCATACTTTAATTACCAAAGTGTCCAAATTATTAAGAACATTTCTTATATATGATATTTATTCGAAGAAAAATTATGAGGATTTATTAATTTGACTGTATCGATGCAATGAAACTGAAAACAATGTTCAGAGAAATTCTTTATAGGGCCAATAAGTTAACAATTTATGATTGAAAAAGAGATAACACTTGTTTTGCTGAGAGAATGTAAGATAATGAATTTAAGATATCTAAATTCTTCAAATTTCTTCAAAAGTACCGATTAATAAGCAAACCATCATAGATGCCACTGACAGATTAAAAAAGGAATAAAAATAGATAAAGGTGGACAAGTGGTAAAATATTCAATTGGCTTGCATTATCTCTACGGAATGCAATAATATAAGGCACTGAATCCAAGGGAGGTCACATTTATGATAAGCTCTTACTTGATATCTGTGGTAATCTTGTCTTAGGTTCAGAGAAGATAAAAATTTCTTCAATTATATAGCCTCATTCAATTTGCTTTTATTTGCGTCAGTCTCTACAATGACGATGCTTAACTTTGATTAAGTGATAATAACAATTCACGACGTAATGAAATCTGGAATTACATCACATTTTCAAAAGTTAACATAGGCAAGACATTATATACACTAACCACATATGTTTCAGAAACCATTTAATATAATTATTTCTTTTTAAAGGAAACTTTAAATTATTCCAAATAATCCTTAATAAATTAATATAGTTTACAGACATGAAGGACTTTCAGGAAACGAACCAAAAAAGAGCCATCCAAAATTGAAATTCTCTTAAAATTACTTAACTTCAATGATATTTAAAATATTAACTAAAAATAAAAGCAAAACGTGCATACAAGAATGGTAAGAATTATCTTACCTAGTATGGAAAATAAGCAAGCATGTCATGTTTTTCCTTATAGTTTAATAAATGCAAGCATCAATAACTGTTGTCAATATATTAAAAAATAAAGCTCAGTTATATATTCAGGCATAAATAACTGTTACAAATACTTTAAAAAATTATAAAGCTTAAGTACACATGAAAAACTGACAACAATAGCTCTTATAAATATATTAATTACTCTTTAGATATCATCTTCCAACCTATTTTTTCACAAAAATATGCGAGAAACTGTAATGTACATACGTCGGAAACAAGGACGATAACGTAACTCATTTTCTGTATTAATATCCATATCAGATTTAAACATTTTGCCGAATGCTATTGAATCGCTTAAATATAAATTTAAAACACCATTATTAAGAACTAAAATTTAAATTTTACTCGGCTTAATCATAAATAAAGAATAAATGTTTATTCTTTATTTATAATTAAGCATACTTTCAGAGTGGACTTTTACTTTTCTTAACGATTCTTAATTTAAAGCAAAAATAAATAATTAATCGAATAAATTAAAGAAACAACTTAAATGAAGTAGCAATGTATAAAAATAAATTGGAAAAGTACTGGATTTCTGACTTTATTTGAAACGTTTGAAATATTTAAAGCAATTTAAAAAATAATTATATCATTCTTTTTTATATTTATTGTAATGTCATGTTACTTTTGCTCCTATTGTCTTTGTAAACTTCACTTTTTCCTGTTTAGTTGAAAGACTTTCGATCTTGTACTTAACAAAACAGAAAGTTAAAGACAAAAAATTAAAACCAGTTTTGTTCGACGAAAAAAGCTCGATGTAGCTCCACGAAAGTAACATTTTTCAAAGGGAACTGATTTCAATGATGTATTGAAAACAAAAAAATTAAATTTCTTTAGAGCTAAAGTACTAATATATTTTATTGTAGACATATTCGAAAACTGTTGAAATGGATACTATTTTTGTTTATTTTATTGGTTAAAGTTACATGGCTATTTGTAATACTGCTGGTTATACGTTTTGGTGATAATTCGATTTTGAAATTTGCCATACTTTAAGACTTTTTAGCTGAGTATGAAATCCTATTATTTTAATGGGAGTGTTATCATCTTATATGACTATTCCCCTCTTTTCAATTATTTGCTCCTTTTAGTAGTATATTATTTGCTGAAACATTACAAATTAAGTTTTATTTGAGGAAGAGAGAAATAAAGTATTTTCTTTATATCCTCCATAACTCGGTACTAATCATAAATTTTAAATTGTTGCACAGCATGTAAACGTATAAGTATTACATTTTCCCTTCATTTCATCATAAGCAGTTACCTTTCATTTGCCAATCCCGTTAGAGAGATACTGGTGGAAATGAAACTTCAATTGCTTTAAAATTTTAACAAATAGTTTGATTCTTAAACAACGACACAATAATAGGCGTAATTGAAGGAAAAGTTCTATAAAAAAATTTATTTTCTTGCGACTTATACCAGTTTAATACCGAAATTCTTTTGAAAGGTAATAAAATTTTAAGACTTAGTAATAATTAAATAAACAAGCTTAATAAATTTTAAGTGTGCTCAATAACAATGCAGATTGTTAGGCATGTTTTCCCAAGATTAAATGTTTCAATCATCGATTTAAAGTAGTAGCTGTAAAATAAATTATTAATAACTCCATATTATCTTCAGAATAAAAAAGAGTCGTGATATTTTTTATTTAAAAAAAATGCTAAGTTTGAGGAAAAAGAATGAAACTTATTGAATGAATAAACTTTTTCTTCAAATAACTTGACTGTTTCGTTTATTAAAAAAGAAGACATCCTAGAATAATGAATCCTGATATTTTAAAAATCATTTTTTATAAAAAATTTGGTTGCTATTCAGTGATTAACTAATTGTTTAAAATTGTCTTTTGGCCACTGAATATGTATCCCGTTTCCATTCTACATTAAAATTTCCGTCATTTCATGTTCTATTATATTATGGAGAATGCAATTACAAACTAGTTTTTTTCATACGGTATTCCTAATGAATAACTTTATAGCTTCGAATCTAAAGTTTAGTTCCTTTTGTGTAATTTTATTTTTGCAGCATAGTAATTTAACACCAAAATTCTAGTATTAATGTCTGCAATTAATAATTGGAAAGGTGATAATCTATTTCTTTACTTTGGAGCCTCAGAAATAACCTAACCACTTATATTTATTGCATGATTTTTTTAAATATCGACAACGAACTATCAACAGGTAGGATTTTTTTTTATAGATAATTCCCTATATTTATGTGTAATAGAAATAAGTTGCACTGACAATTCCCCAGTGACTTACTAACTCCATTTGCTGTACTTTTCCAAAAACGGAATTCGGTATGTGTACCCTCTTTATATTTAAAACAATTATAATAAAATTAGGTATTTTTACTTTCGAAGACGGGAGTCTTACTACTAAGCAGTGGAGCTTGGCTTGCACTTGGGAAAACCTGATTGGTAAAGAAATCAACCTCGATCTTTTACTTAATCACATATATTTACACTAATAAGGTTCATATAAAATGGTTTGTCACAACCTAATTTTTTTTGACTGGTTTGCTGTGAATTGGTTTTGTTTTTTATTCTACATTTGCTTAGGAAGGCTAATATCTAACTAGGAACTATAGTTTAGCAGGATTCTGACTAATTACAAATATTTATGTTCTAAATAGAAGACGAATATAGAAGCTTTTAAATTTAAATTGAAAATGAGACCAGAGATCAATCAATTCAGCTGCAGCTCAATGACCTGATGTGGAAAGGTTGGAGAGAAAATAATACTCTGTTGTTGACCACTTCGCTTGCGATCTTAATCATTAATCAATCGGTTACGTTTGGATTCCCACAGCACAAATATAATTTATATTTTCTGGTAGGTAATGAGTTATCAAAGATTAGTAATTTTTATTTAGCAAATTGATTTTCTAGAACTTAGGATTCTTCTGTTTCTTTAAAGTTCTGCAGACATGAGAAAAATTAGACTTCTGGGAAATTATATAAATGATTTGAATGTAGAAAATGAGATGATGTTTCCATATTATATGCTATTCACATGTTGAAGTGTTCGTTGCTTTTAAATGGTAATTCAAAACGGGAATTTATCCCCATTTTAAAATTACAAAGAGATAATAAGGTAATCATTAGTTTCCTTCCAATCAAAATTTATTCTACAGTAGCTAAAACTAATCATTTCTATAAACTGTTGTTATAAAAGTGTTCACAAATTCACTTGTTGACCAACATCTTTCTTCTAGTGTATATTATCAACCCTTTTCTAAAAATGCTCAGATTTATTCTCTTATATATGTGCTAAATTGGATAGTAAACACGTGATCATCCTTAGTAGACATCGTGACTATTCTTTTTTCGAATAATTTGACTTTTTAAAACTTCTTATCTAGATTGTTCATAAAATGTTAAAAACCATAGTTAACAGATATGCTTTATTTTTCTCGTACATCAGTAATGTACATTTATAAGAAGTAATGTCCTTTCCTGTACATATAAGTAACCACAACTATTATATTCTTTTAATACTTTTCAAAGAATAAAAAATCCGTAAGTCCTGTATAGGATAACAAAAAATAAATTTTCAAAAAAAATTTTTTTTTTCAAATCATATAGTAAGTTTTATTTGTGGAAATCATGTGTGAATTTCATCATAATTTCATGCTTTTTTATATTTATTGGCCACATACTTGCATTAAGTCGTTTAGATAACTTGTACATCTTTTGCATGATAACCCCTTCAAGAAATATAATATATGTAGTACACCACATTTTAAACGAAAATTTTTGTTATATTAATATAGAAGTAAAAAATGCACACACACAAAAGAAGTAAATATTCTATAAAACTTCATTTTGTTTAAAATAGACACATTTTATTTAAAATAAAATTTATACACTCATTTTACGAGAAACAATATTTTTTTCATTTACCTGCACCTGTGTTATAAATATATAGAACCGTTGATTTAATCAAAGTTTAATTATATACTACCTTTCATGAGCTTGTTAAGAAATATTTAGAACCGTTAATTTAATCAAAGTTTAATTATATACTACCTTTCATGAGCTTGTTACAAAAAACAACTAAGATATTCCTTCTTAAGAATTTGTTATAATTATAATAAATTAAAAAATATTAGCCGAAAATAATCTTAATTCTTCCTAAAAATTTCTTTATTCTGACTTAACAGGTATCTAAAATAATTCTTCAATAAAATAGCGGTGTTTTCTCGACGACAATAATTTTTTTTTTTTTTTTTTTTTTTTTCATGGCCAAAGTCATAAAGAAAAATTTTGAATCAAAAGAACACGTACTGGCTTTAACAGAAGTGAGGTGAAAACGCAAAAAAGCAATCTGCTGAGTCTAATAAATGAACGAACAGGAAAACTGCTACGGAAGTTATGTCATCAAACATTTTTGTTATATCACCATTGTTTATTGAGAGGAGAGGAAGCATGAAAGTTTACTTAGGATTATTAGAATTGGAAAAGAATACAGATGTTTCACTTTCATTTGGTTTGTTAACGCTCATTTGAGTAATGACTTAGCAATTTGGAGCCAATAGAATACAACTTTGAAGGTTGAATTAGTAAGGAATAGTAAAATATAAAGTTAAGCACTTTTACAATACTATGAAGTAAATTAGGAAAATCGACATGCTTAAAAGAAAATATTATAAAATTCACGAAAAATTTTAATAATATAAAGTAGCATTTAAGCTTGAATCTGAAAAAATTCGCTATCAAATTGAAAGTCTTAATTATTTACTACGTCTGATATAGAAATTATTGTGTTAAATATTTAGATTTTCTTAATATCTTTCATGAATTAAAATTGTTTACATAATTATATTTTTGATTAATAGCGTAAGGTAAGAAAATTAATACATTATTTTCAATTCATTTTTTATATTTTATTTATTTATTATAAAGTTTTGAATGGGAAAATTTTTAATTGAAAAGTGTTATATAAAAATCAGTGTATTAAACGCATAGAAGTTAATACTTTGTGTTTTTTTAACTAATCTAAAATTGTTCTTAGGAGAGTTCTGGATCATCTTGTGTCACACAAAAATTAATAAATTATGTTTCAGCTATTATTTAAAATTTTTATTATCTTATTTCTTAAATTCATATCTTTTCTTCATTACATTTAAAATATTTATTGATTCTGAGTTGGTTTAGGGCTTAAAAGATTTAAATGAATAAAACATATATATGATTCATTTACACTTTGCTTTTTCAAATTATTTAATAACTAGTAAAAATGTTTCATATTACCAATTATTTCATTCTTATCGATTGTATAATATGTTACTTAAAAATAATTCAGTGCATTTATATGAGAACCCAATTAATCTGGAAATTCACAACTGCATTATGTTGGTTGGTTGTTCAGTTTGATACTCTATGGCATCTTTCCCTCACAAACATGAGTACCATTTCATTAACTCTACTTCCGCAAAATATATACTAACTAAAACTAACCTTTTCAAGAGAACAAGTTTGAAAAATATATTACTCCGATTATTTCTGTTGAAATTTTTCCATTAAAACGAGTAAATAAATATAATAATAGAATTTTTGTTTACCCAAAAAATGCTAATAACTTGAGATACCAGCTGGTAAGCAAATATTAGGGTGAAAGTTTTTGAAAGTCACTTCATATACCTATTTAGAAACAGATAAAAATATGCCTCACTCTAAAGGGTATTTCTTAAAGGTTGGGTTTTGTGGAGCAAGGTCCGAAAAAAGACAAGCGGCACCATAGTTCACGAAAAAAATAAGCATCTATTAGTAAAGTTGTAGTCATTTAAAAGTGATTCACGACTTTTAAAGAAATTTTCCATCCATATGTATTAGGAGTAACAAATCTTATGAAATCTCAAATTTTTTTCTAAATATAGCTTAACTATTTAATAATTATTATTTGAATAAAATAAATTTTTATGATATATACTACAATTCCCAGATTTCATATTTATATAAAACAAAGAGAAATATAAAAAAATATTTAAAGAGCAAATATTTAAAGAATTTGTTTTAAATATTTTCCTAAGTGGTTTTGTGTTCTTACTTTTTAAACAAATCTTCACAAGCTAAGGTTAACTAAAAAAATGGAAGTTTGTTACTCTGTTTAAGTCAACTAAAATGGATAAAAAAGGCTCATGAAATAACATAGCTTATGGATATATAAAGGAAAGTGATTAAAAGCCATGAGAAAGACATTTGTTATAATAAAGACGGATGAAAACTTGATATTCAAGTTTACACAGTTAAAATCAAGGTTAAAATATAATTAGACGTTTTAAATAACTCATATTTATATATCAAGACGAAGCTGAGGAAGGATTGTTACAAGATCTTGCATAAAAATTTACCCGAAAAAACCTGCGGCATTCAACATCAAAATATTGCATAAAGACTGTATAATAAATATTCAAATAATAATAGTAATCATTTTATTATTATTATATAATAATGACAAATAATTGAAACATTAAAAAATTGATCATGCTCGCTTTTCACTAGTGAATCAGAAACTTAACACTTTTTGAGGGATTTTAAGATAGGATTTCATCAAGAAACTTTATTTTTTCTAAATAACATAATACAAGAACATTCTAATAAATGAAATATTTCAAGAATTATTTAATATAAATAAGGAAAAGATAATTTACTTAAGTGAATCTACAGTGAATATTTTTAGATTTATGTCAATAAATCTATGTCAGAAAAATAATATAGAATTTCTAAGTGGGAAAATGCGTTCTTTAGCTCAACAGTTCATCATAAATGGGAGTACAGAAATATTTGTTTGTGAGCAATTTTGTATGAACAAATTGACTGTGATGAAAGAAATTAAAACTGTAAAGGAACTATTTTATTAAATTTCTAATGTCAGCAAGAATATCGTTAAAATCAAGTGGCAAAAGGAACAATGAATACTTAGAATTGAACTCCAGCTGTATGATGTTTGGTTTTGAAATGCTTCGTCTCGGAGTTAAATGCAAATTATTGTGCTCTGTCCTTTGTTTATTTTTATGCATGTTCTTGTTATGTTCTCTATTATTGAATATATTTTGTTATAAATAATTGAATCTAGTTGTCATTGTTTTTATTCTAAAAATAATTACGAAACATCTTAAAGGCAGTAAATTGGGTAGTTACCCAACTGAAAAGCTCTTGGAGAAAACACCTGGGGAAAATCAGGAATTCGATTTTTTTTAAAATGTTTGTCTCATATGTCTAATATTTATCCTATACATTGCTTTTACTGTATAAAAAAGTTTTTTATTTTACATATCTTATTTCTATTGATTTTGCCCTTGTATTTCTATCTCTTGAAGACCTCCATTCCGATGGTTTTCCTTTGTTGTTTACATTCTTTCTAGCTTTTTTTTAAAAGTGTTGAAAATATTCCTGATATTTTAAAGAAATAAATACATGGTAATGCTCATAAAAAATGTTTGGTATAACAGTGGCCAGCCATCAGCAATTACATATTCCATAATGAAATATCACAAGCTTTGATGAAATCAACTTCAACGTGGTGTTTTTCATACATTTATTTCCTCATATAAATTCTTATCAATAAAATTATTCTTATGAATTATTTTTACACTGTAAATTTGCTTTTAATATAGTTTATATTCATATTTAAATAAATTTTATAAGTGAACACGAATATTTTCCTACAAAATTTAACGAACTTCATTTCGTTGATATCACTGCCAATTTCAGTTTTTCAGAATAATATTAAACTTTCTTGTTGATCAGAAAAATGAAATTAGTCAGGATTTTGAATATATTCGGACTCGAAAGTGCGATAACATTTTGAGGTGTGTGTAAATCGACTAATTGGATGAAATTTTTACTTTTGAATATTTTTTTTAAATATTTTTTAAATCAATGAAAACATTTTTAATATATTCTTCAAATTTTATAGAATATTTTAATAGTTTCACTTTTATAATTTAAATAACAAAGAATTTTGTTTCTTTGTATGCAATTATATTTGACAGCAAAATATATTTCCAACACATGGATTTGTATGACTCTGTTTGAATATAATATTTTTATTTTTTGCATAGATATTTTTGAATTATTCTAATTTACTTAGGTTTGGTTTTTCAGTGGTTAGTATTCTTTTGTTTGAAATAATTTTAATACTTTAATTATTTCTTCAACAATGTATATATTTCTATTTAAAATATATTTAATCCATAATGAAATACTATTATATTTTTTATGCAACAATTTAAACTTAATTTATTATTTTTAATTTTGCTGTACTTTTGCTTTCTATATTGTATTGAAATGTTCAATGTACATTTTTTTTTAAATTAAGAATAAAAATACACACAACTTTTAGAAATTCCAATTTAAATAATTAATGTATTCTCGACTTTCACTATATATTCTCTTCATAATAATTTTTACTTTTTTATTTTTCAAAAAACTATTCGGATTAAAATTCTTCAATAAATGTTTCAAAACATTTTAAATTTACTTTTATCAGTGTACTCATAATGCATAGTTGAAGCAATATGCAGCTTACATTTATAGCAAAAATCGTACATTCATATATATACTTTCATACACATGCATACACAATAACAGATTTGCATATTTTTTTTTATGAAATAAAAATATGTTTGTCAATACATTTTAGTTTAGAAAAGTAACTGCAAATATTTTTACATTACATTTTCAAAACTTATTTTTCCAGTTATATCCACATATTACTTTGAAAACTCAAACTTTAACTGTATACAATATTTGTTCCCTGGAAAATGTGCCCGTATAAAACCTCTAAGGAAATAAAAAAATTTAACTTTGTATTCAATAATATAATTTTTTTTTTACTTTCTAATTCTGGAAAAAATGAAATGGCTTGTTGTTATCTACAGTAGAATTATTAAAAATAGATTTACCATTTACAGTATTCAAGTTTTAAGTAATGCTTCTGATATATTAAAGGCACATCTAATTTTCTTAAGAACTTACATAAGGAAAATTTCCATTTAAATAATTAAAAAAAAATTGTTTAGTTTTTCAATTTTTTCTCAATTTGTAACTTTTGTTTTTACGTGGCGCCAACATAATTTCAAATTTATTTTATAAACTATTTTAGTCAACAACATTTTAAGCCATTTGTTTTACACGTTCATTTATAATTAAGAAATCATTCTTCATATCAATATGCAAATTATACGAATCTTTGAATGCCGAAAACATATATTTATTAAAAAAAAACAATTTCTAGAATAAAGATTTGGGCCAGTTTACATTTATATATAGGTCCAACTCTTACGATAAAATGTTTTAAATGACGTGTATAATTCGTAATATTTCATTCTTTATTGTTAGTAAGTCTGCATAATAATTGTTTGAACAGAGTCTTAAAATAACTTTGATTATCATAATCGTAAATCTTCAACAAAACGTTTGTCTGGTTTAATAACCCAAAGAAAAAAGGAAAAATTAATGCCCATTTTTTTCCTTACATAGATAAACTTTTCATTTACCTGTATTGTAAGACGAATCCCAAATAAAATAGAAAGTTTTCAAGATAAAACACACATAGCTGATTTAAAAATCTATTAACTTTAAATTTTTTATATTTGAATAAACATAATTTCCTTGGAATTAAAATATATTTTAAATTGAGTAAGCTGCAGTTTTTTATTCGAAACGTATAATGATCATTAAGCTAAAACCATTGAAAATCATATTTTTGTTATTTTTAATTAATCGTAATTTTCATATATATATATATATATATATATATATATATATATATATATATATATATATATATATATATTATTAAACATTCTTTCCCATTCTGCATTCATTATCTTTTTCCATTATACACATTCAAATATACTCTTTCGTTATTCCTCAAATATTTCAGAACAAAAATGCTTTCTTATGTTATAAATTACTCTAAAGAGAATCATCACGTGTTTTACAAGTACTTTTGAAAATATTAGGTTGGGGAAAAAGAAATGCATTATTTTTACGTGAACTTTATGTAACTTCTTTTGGATTCGCTTTGTAAAAAGGTTTAAAACAGCTTGCATGTAGATTTTTAGGTCTTGCGCGTTACGACTCCTGACATGTGGTTAACTTCGATCATTTTGGATATTTTATAGACATTTACGATGATGCTGTATCCACATGCTAGGTGCATCTCTAACATCAAAAATACCCGAACGGAATCGACGAAACAAAAATTGTACGTAACTGGTTGTTACAGTCTTATATAGGACGATAAACACTTTTCACAATTTTAGTCACCCGGCTATCTTTTTCGCCGTTACAAGAGAAAAACGAAAATGTATCGAATTTTCTGTTTGTTGTCTTCCATTTTGTAAACCTTGTACTCGTAACTGAATTAATCAAACAAAAAACCGCAAGAGGATATTTTAGTGTCAAATGTCACCTTTCCAACGAGCATAAATCTGAAATTGTTTGATATATACCTGACGAGATATCGATCACTACAGACGTCTACGGAAAAAATAATGGATTACTTTTTCTCCAACCTAATATAATGATAAATTTTTGTATATTGCATGTTAAAAAGGCTTGAATTCATTCTTTTACATCCTTCATTAACCATTTGGAAAAAATTTGTGTTTGGCCTTTCAATTAGGACAGTATTTTTCATCATATGTAGATGAATATATTTGATTAAATACCTTGTATTTATATTGAAATATTCACTGGAAAAGAACTTACATAGATATTGCTCATTAATAATCTATGATTCGAAAAGCAGTACCATTTTGGCCTATAATACTTTCTCCTGAATTGTTGACATCGAGGAAAAACTAAAATATTCTACATGATTACATTTGCTTTGATATGCTTATGAAAATAACATTTTCAAAAAAAAAAAATTTTGAATCTTAGGAATAGAGATCTGGAAATTAAAATGATTAGTTATCAGACATGCACTGTTTTCACCGCTCTCTTATATGCTATTAACATAAAGCATAAGAACTGGACATGCAGCAATAGAATCCAAGTAATAGTTAATATTGGTTACATATATTATGCTCAACAACAAATTTTCTTGGCACTACTTTAAAGAGTGTATTTAAAATCCGTGTTTACTGCTAATCAATAAAAAAAAAGTCTACCATTAAGATGATGTAAGCAGAAATCATATCAGACTTCTTTATCAGTAATAGGGAGTCTATTAATATTTAAGAGTACCGCGATGACATTATCAAAGTTATTCATGTAATCAACAATTTATTTAAAAATGCAGATAACCGGTGAATGAAATTGTGAAGTTTGTCTTGATTTCATCTTTTTAATACATATATAATTTATTCATTAATATGCTGCTGCATAATAATATGCTGGTACTGCAGCTAACAATTAAAACTATTTATTCGCAGATGTTGTTCTAATTTTCCATGATTGTTTCCCGTTTATAATGTCACTGGGAAGATATCTGTAAGACAGTCAAAAGGGTATAGGCTATTGTTGTCTGATCATGTCAGAATTAATATCTAATAATACGAATGCATTATTTCTTTCCTGTATTTACCTACTTCAAAATTATCATATCGTCTATAAGCGAAAATTAAGATAGACACGTGTTTTTATTTTTACATTCCAATTGGTAAATTTCAAACAATTCAACCATGTTTCACATACCACTGCCATTTAAGTGTATTAATATCATTAAAACTCAATTTGTTGATTAAAACGAAGACATTAAATATATATTAAATGCTTTTTATCTAACATACTATTTTTAAAAATATAAATAAATAAATAAAATCAGTTAACGAATTCTATGTCTTTATTCTTTACTAAATCAGTATCAATATTTATAAGCTAAGCGTATTTGCACTCATGTATCATGTAAACTTAAAAATAAAAAAAAAGCTGAGTGTAAATTCGACTCAGAATTTTAATTATCTTAAGCTAAATACATTCCAAAGATTATTCATTTGTCATACTTTTTATTTTGCAATATTTTATTTTTATTAAGGTCAATATAATTTCACTTAATAACACTTGATCATACCTTTTCATGATAAACTAGTGTACACTGTACGTTAATACTTTATGTATTCAAATAATTATTAAGAGAAAGAATGCTAGAATTTACAACGTGATGTTCATAAAATATCCATCGGCAGACATGAAAGGTAGCAAATGCTTATTATTTTATGGAAAATATATTATATGACATTAACACCAGCTACATAGTCTAACACTTCATTCTATACATTGAGAAAATAAAGATTAGACTAAGTATTTTCTGTTCAAAAGAATAAAATTGGAGATAACAAATACAATATGTGTAAAATCTATTTTACATTTTTGTCTCCCAATGCATTCAGATGATTATTTCTGTTTAAAAAGCTAATTTTTCTTTTTAAAATTATCTATTATTCATAAAAAAGATTTATAAAAACTTAAACCTCACTGATATAATATAATAAAATTCATATACATTTTTGCTTTCACATTATGTTAGCAGATGTGGTCTTGTAAAGCTCTCACTCGATCACATTCTAAGATTCACTGAGTACTATATGAATGCATTAAAATTATTCTTTCAGGTATAAAAGTCGATTTGGTCGGTGGAAAACTATGATAAATTTTGGAGCTGTTTTTCTTTGGGTTTCTGTTATTATAAATTTTCTTTTGCGACAATTATGTATACACTTTAACATAAACGCAGTGATTATTTTTATTTTGAATTAAAGCTTGTGCATAGTTTCAACTTTTCACGACTTATTGTATCGATCTTTCTTGTAAGCATGATATTTCTTGATAGCACGATAAACATCTCTCTAAAAATACTCTTTATGAAAATGTGAGTTCCATGCATATATTTCGTTGGCGAACTATATATACACATATTGTATCTTACGAAACTTTTAGATAAAAAATACTTTCAAAAGTACAATTGTATGTGTGCGTATTTATTCAATTTTGAATATTAATGAAGCAGATGTATTTTTTTAGCATTAGAAATTTGTTTTCCAATACAAAAAAAATACAAAAAAATATTAAGCTTTCTCATTTTCTCACTTTGAATGCAGTAACTATTAAAAAAATGTAGGCACAAGCAGAAAAATACATCTCATTTTTTTCAAATAAATCGAAATTATTGTAATAAGAAAAACTTTCTCGTGACTTTAAACTTAAGAAAATATATCATGCTCTATCACCAACTTATGTTTATAGTAGTTTAAATAACTAAAAATTCTTATCATACACACAGGAATTGGATTATAATTTATTTTATGACAATAAAATTATAGAATATCTTTTATAACATCTAATTTTTCTGCTTATGTCTTTCTCAACCTTTCTAATACACAGTATAATAAATACGTAAAAAAATGTTTTTAGCAAGCTTTTGATTTACTTGTTTTATTTAATGATTGTAAATGCTTAATTCTTGAAAATAGTTTTTAAAAATACTTAAAAGTAAATATTTCATTTTTATTTTTCTACCTATATATCTAATAAATACAATATACAGCCTTTTTCAATGACTTATTTACAGTTTTTAGTTATATTTCGTATTTCAATAGAACTTACAATTAAATTAAATTATTTCTTATATTTATTGAAAGATTTTGTTTTTTTTCAAGTGATATTTTAAATGTTTTCATATTAAAATACGGACTTATTTAAATACTTGCAAGGGAACTTTCACTGAGCAAGTTTAACTTACACTTCATTTTCTTTTTAAAAACAAACGAACATATTTTCATGGTTAAATTAATAATGAGTAAAATTATGCAGTTTTCCACTTGGAAGCAGCCCAAATACTTGATAGTAAAATATATTTACAAATTTTTGCATATTATAAGAGTTTATGAAATTGTATCTTCAATAATACTTAACAAGAAATAAAATGGCAATATTTCAATAAACATTAGTATACAGTCGTTTCCTGCCTGATCTACAATCTAATTTTAAATCTTATATTTTTTTATAAGGAAAACACTTCACGCTTTTTTCTGATGAATTATTACATCTTTTTATTTAATTTCCATTAAAAATACATAAAAGTAATTTTCCTAAAATAATTAAATTTGTATATATATATATATATATATATATATATATTCATAAAAATATTGAGTGCTGTGTGTTACTGGGTTGTATTTATCATTAAAACTATCATTTTTTATTCGTAATTCAATTTTGAGCCATCAAGTTATATTTCGCATTAAAAGCTTGATAACAAGACAGGAAAGTCCAATTATTTTTATATTTTTATTAAAGTAATACATTATTGAAAAAAACAAATGAAATTAAAGAAAAAGTATACAAACATTTGCTTTTATGTACTCCATTATTTACTTTCTTTCAAATATAAACCAATTTTTCTCTAGAAATAATTTACTAAAAGACACAAAAATTGTTTTTCAACAGCCCAAATTAAATTTCATTCAGGTAAAATCAAATTTAAAAAAAACATTCAATAGTTTTTGCTATAATTTAATTTTGTTTATGATTATCAATACCAAGATTATAATTAGTTTTCGCTTTAAAAATCTGTAGAAAATCTATATCAGTAAGTTAACGATGAAGGAGAATACATTCTATCTCAATCATACATGAAACTTATTTATACAGAATGCTGAAATTTCCTTTCGCGAGCAGTTGAAAATATTCTCTAATAACAAATTTGAAGATGGTTTTTATATTATTTTATATATGCAATCAAGAAAATAAATTTTAAGTGATTTCTGCTTTGAGTTCTCTTAAATAGAGGACTATATTTTCACACTATTCTTTTTCCTACTATTGTCATACATATTTTTCTTTCAGATATATTAGATAATCATTAATAATATAGATTCGCACATGTGGTTATTAACTACTTGTGAAATCTAGTATTTTCTTATAACTTGTTTCATGTATTTGTGGGATCCACTCTTTGAAATTAGAAAAAAATAATCGCAATGTATGAGATTAAAGGGTTTTGGAAGAGATTAAAATGCAATTTCGTGAAATTAAAGCGAATATATTGCATGAGAATAGTGTGTTAGTTAAAGAAATTGTTAAGTAGTAGAAAAAAAAGGAATATTAAATTAGGACTAATACGATTTTTTCCTTTTTTAAAATTATTTAAAAAAGGAAAAAATCATATAAGTCACTCAATGTATGCCAGATATAAATTAATATAGCATGATGAAATATTTAAAAAGTTTTAAGTCAAAAAATATTTAAAAGTCATTTTTTTCTTGACTTAAAATATTTTTATAAAAGAATATTAAAATATAATGACAAATATGATTATATTTCTGTACAGATCCAGAGACAAGTTCTGAAGAAGAATGCAATGTATTAAATTTTACAAATCGAGATTTTAGAAAATCAATTTTACCTTTGAATTTTGTTTCTTTTTTCTTTTTTTTTCAGTAAAAAAACATGTATGTTATTAACTTTAATTATTTCAATGAGGGTCTCATTTATTAGTAAAAGCTCGTTTTAGTCCAAAACAGGAACAACCAAAAGACCAGAAAAGCTTTTTAATTTATTTACAAAGAAAATATTTTTTGTTATATCAAATAACTGTTCAGATCGGATAATTTAACAAGAATTTTAATTTACTGTTTTGATCACTATGCAAATCTTTTTTAATACGACTGAGACAAGTAATTTTAATTTATAAAAAAATTGTTTTATCGGTAAAGTGCTTTCTGTTTATATTTTTCAATTATTTAATAGTCACTTATATAATTAGCAAAATTAAATTATTACCATTTGCTTTATATGTGTATGTGTTTAAATTTTATTGAAACAGCATATGAGGATTTAATGTAAAAACTTTTAAAGTAATAAAAAAAGCATTTTTTATAAACATTCAGATTGAATTTCAAATTTTTATCTTTGTGTATAATTTTTTCTTTTTCTTACAGAATATTTGATTTTAATTTCTTTATAAAAAATCTTTTGATTAATATCCAATATCTGACTTAATTTCCGAAAGTTTTCTTTGTTAACTTTTACTAGTACATTCATGATGTGGAGTTGAATAAATAGAAGTTTCCATACTCGGAAACATTACCTATATATATTTAAACTTATTTATTTAAAAACGCTTATTAAAATAAAGGTGACAAAAATAATTTCACGGTCTGTGAAATAACTGCACAGTGATAACAATGCATATTACTTACAAATGATCTTTAAAAATGTATTTGCAGTTTAATTTTTTTTTTCTCTTCTTCTCCAAATTCCATTCCAATTCTTATTTTCCAAAGTATTGGGTTGTTAGGAAAGTTATTTTATATGAAAGTGAAAAACGTATATCGAATAAATATTTTACTGAATTGCATATTATCAATTCTAGTCAAATACCTTTTATTATAACTTTATTTCTGGTCGTAACATGATTTCTTACTCATAAATTGGTTGGTTTTCACTAGCAAAAATCTGATTCAGGTGGGAAAAACGAAATAATATTTCGAAAAACCAAATAGTTAGGGCTATAATCAGTTTACTTCAATTAAAATGTGGAATTCTTAAATATTAACGGTATTGATTTTGAATTTTTGAAATTACAAGTATATTATTTATTTTTGTATTATAAATATTATTTTAAAAGAGTTCTAAGTGGTCTTCTCCAATATCAGTTCACTTCTACAGACAAATTACCTACATATTAAATGCCATTAATTTTTCGGAATCAATGAAAAAAATGAGTGCTGAGTAAGTTTTTTTAGGTTGAAAATGCCAAAATCACACTTGGCTAAATCAGGTGAATAAGATGGATGCTCAATGACTTTGAAGTGTTTTTATTCAAGAAATTCAACTGTCAATTTAGCTGAATAAAAAATTATACTACCATGTTGGATCTTGATTCCTCTAATAGTCACTTCTTGAAAAGTTTCCTTAAGACATTTAGAAAGGTACCAGTTATGTGTAACAGCTTGAAAATTTTGATCAGTAATATATTTCTGTGGAAAACACCACATAATACTGTATTCATAGCACGTTACATTTCACCATTTTGTCTTGTTTACATCTTCAAAGAACCATACTTTATTTTCTTTACGTGTTGAAAGGTTAAGAAATTATAAATATGTTTAACAACCAATTATGATTTCAGAAATAATGCGGTAACTATTCTCTTTAAGTAAGTTAAGGCTTCCTTTACTGATTTTGATATAATCTTCTTTTTTAACGTTCACTTAAGTTATACGAACCCAAAAGTTAATGACGTAATTAATTCTTTATGAAAAACTTTTGAATGGTGATGGATCCAATAAATTCCTTCTGTACGAATTGGTAGATACAGCGATTATTATCGATTAATATTTTCTATATGGCAGACACATAATCTGAGAATACTGATGACCATGGCATTCCCTCAATGTGTTCTGTGAGATTTGCGTTTTAACGAGAATCTCTATCTCTGGGAAGTTCTCTACCCCATCTGAAAACTGTCACATATTTTCAGATGGTTTACGAAATCTTAATATGGTAGCACGGAATGGATTATAATTTATAAAGGCTAAATGTAGACGTTAAACGCACATTTTTTATTTAATCCCACTTTAAAATCATAGAAAATCGCTTTCACATCGTATTAACTCTATTTTTCTTTTAGTAAAAAAATTATTCTGTGCTTAGATTTTTGTAATTGTGGCAAATGTGAAAAATCATTTATTTTGAAAAGATCATTCATATTTTCAAATCTAACCGTTAATATTTTTCTACAATTTCTCGCCTGTATCTTAAAACTTTCAGAGTGAACAACGTGTATATTTAGGCGCAGCTTGTCTTTTTTGCATCTTGACCATAAAACCTAACCAACCAACCACGTGTATATTTTAACATATGTTCATGGTGTATAAAACCGGAAAATATATAATCTGGAACTCTATAGTCAATTAAATTTAAATTATGTTCAAGAACTTAATTAATGTTAATAATATGAATTATTGTTCTATTTAAAAATAAAATAAAAGAGGTCTTACTACACTGAATTAAGTTATAGTATTTACTTATATAATGAATGTGTTTATTATTTATACAATTTTATTTATGGTACAATGTTTTTTAAAAATAAGTATAAATACTGAACTCGTATATAACTGCTGCTCATTTAATGCGAACATTTTTCATTCTCCTTATTTGACAGAATAAAATCAGATATTATTCATCTCCATTGTCATGTAGTTTAATATAAAATTTATAAAGTGTAATTTTAAAAAAAAATGTAATTTAATGCAATTTTAAAAATATGTGTTTTCTTTTATTATTATTATTATTATTATTATTATTCATTTGTGTCTACTCATTTCAGACATAAAATAATTGAAAAACTAGGCATTAGCTCAGATGATATAGAAAAAGCGTCGTATAATCTTTTCTTATTCAGCCATTACAGATAACGACGCCAATCCTTGTCAAATACAGCTGCGCTGTTTTATCACCGTCCTCTAAAGGAGCTTACTTTCTTTAAGATCTCACCCTGATGACAGATTCAAGTTTATCCTTTTTAATAAGTGTACAGTATTGAAGAGCTCTTTCGCTATTTTACTCACAAGAAAGATAGCCTATCTTTAGAAATTTTGTCATTTATTTTTCATTTTTAAACTATTCCTTTAGTCACGAATAATATTTTCTTGTAATTTAAGCCCTAAACATAATCCCGTTTTTGTCCCGTATTTATAATTCCGTATTTTGTTTTTTATCTTTTTATAATCAGAAAAGATTTTTGATTTTAACCATGCATATTATGATTAATTAATTGTTTCTTTTATTTAAACATCTATTTTAAAGAAATTAATTTTTAATTTCACTGCTTACAAAAAGATATTCACTAAATTGCTTAAAATATAATAAAACTCTTTGGTAACTTATGATATGAAATAACCTCTGAAAACTTTCAAAGAGAATCTTAAAAGAATTGGTTTATTATTACTTAATATAAATATTTTTTATGACTTAGTTAGCATTTTAGTTTTGATTTGCTATTATTTTTAACTTATAAAATAAGTTTACAGTATAACGAGTATCTCTCTTAAAACCCTTTTTTTTTTAGTAAATAATTTGGTAATAAATTTGAGATTATTAACTAGTAATATGTGTTATATATACTATGTGGATTTTCTACCAGTATAAATAATATGAGAGAAAGAACAATAAAAAGAGAATCGTATGCAACTCTCTACTAGAAAATAAATGTCATAAACAACAGGGAACGTAGTAACCGATAAGATCGGGTAAACAATTACATCGAGTAGAAAGAAAAATGAAATTATTGTTATAACAGAAGCGATAAGAAATTTGAAAAACAAAACCATTGAAATTCATGTTGTGAAAAATAAACAACAGTAACTTAGTGATTTCGTTGATTATTTTCCTACTAATAAAATTGCATCGCAGTTTACATAGTCTTACACGTGGGTCTCTTCCTGTTAGAGAACTTCAATTTCAGCACACGTGTGTAATTACATGAAAGTAATTGAAAAGGCAATAAAGCAGAATTTCTCGAAAGAAAAAGTATATGTGTGCAGTTTATAAAATTCAGTAAATCTCAATTTCTATAGGTATTAGCTACTAAGAGTTGGAAATCAGTGCTTAAGTCATCGATCTCATACTTTTATTTTCGTACTTATGTGGAGAGAAAAAAAAATTTTTTTTTTCAGTTAAAGATCAATAATGAACAAGAATTTGTGTGTATGATAAAAAACTTAATTCTATAATAATACTCATACTTATTTTTATGCTTTAAAATGCTTTTGCTTATTACTAAATTACTTGAATTTCAATTTGAATGAACTGCTATTTTTTATACACAGGTACTTTAATGTGTTATCTGAACCTTTTACACAAATTGTGAAAATAAAAATCTGTAATTTTTGTATCGGTTCACAAAATTTTAAGGAAAAAAAAACAATCTAAGAATTAGTAAAATAATATCATAAAACATTTCGGGAAGAAATTATTGACACTGATTTACTGTTATAGATGTTGATCAAGATTTTTCAAAGAGGAATTCATTTGTCTGCTATAAAGGAAGGCGCTTCAGTGTCATATTACTGAATATTTTAATTAATATATTTAATATTTATTAGACATCGGAATATCCAGTTTATAAGTAAATATGAGATTTCTAGTTTTGTATAATCATTTTTAAAAAATTTGTAGTTATAATTTTTGCACTTTGTGTTCGTAAATGTTATTTGAGAAAAATGACGATGTGTAAACAAACTATATAAAATAGTACACAAATTATATACGATAACAAATTATCAATTTTATTGTTAATTTATGAAATAAAAATGTTTACATGCTATTTATTTATATGTAGTAAGTTGCTGGGAAAAGAACTTTTCCTTCGTTCCATTGCACAAATTTTACAAAAAGTCAACTAAAACTATAATTAATTTTAAGTAAGAACTTTCATTTTAGTTGATTTGTGATATTTTGGGAAGTTGTTTAGGCCTACATAATGAAATTAAATAAATTTTAACGAGTTTTCAGAGCACTTATTTTAGTTTAAGGCTTATATTAGATCGTAATTTATATATATAATGAACACACACAAACAGTATAAATATAAATGCTTAGGGCATGGTTTATAAATAAATCACAGCTGCAATATCACTTCGAGTAAATATTATTAGAATCGTTGGAAAATAACGAAAGAAGTTAACATTTTCACTATCAGGAATAAAAAATGATGTTGAATAGCTAGTCATGAAAATACTAAGCTTACATAACTAATATTTAATATTGTATTAATAATAATATAAAATGCATTAACAATGCATTTAATAATTAATACTTAGAATGCAAGAATATCTTAATAGTCAAATTTATTTTTAATATTTGTAATTTGTCTACTCTGTAACAATTGTCCACATTAGGCTTTGATAGCTTCAACTAACATCATACTTAGTTTGCCAATAAAAAATAACTGCTTTGAGCTGTTAATTCTCTTTAATTCTATTTCTTTGTGATTGTACTTTGGTAACTATTATCTTTCAGCCTTATTCAGCTATATATTGCCAGAAAGCATCTGTTTCTGGAAATGATAAAATGATCCTTCTATATTGTGATTAAACCTAATAAGATGTCTAATTGAAGGCTAGTCAAAGTAATGCAAGGTTGGCTTCTACGTCTTGATAAAATTCCGTTCGTACCTGTGTGCTGGTAACATTTCTAAAAGAAATGTTACCAGCAAACAGATGCAAACAATCCAGAAGACTAGAGTTGAAATCTTGTACTGCTTTGCACAGTTCAAAAATGAAATTAGAAGCTGAAAACACAGGATATATATTTTTGTAATAAAATTACATTATACTACGGCAAATTTAGCATTTAGTGTAGTATAATGTAAATAATACTATGTCAAATGCTAAGCTATTATCCAAAAAAATCACTTGGGCTCAAGAACTGTTTGAATGAGATGTAGCTTTTTGGGTTCACTCTGATGAGTCTAGATCAGTTGGAAATATATGTGCCCTAGCTTTAAAACATATTGCGAAGCAGTATGCAAAATTTTCATCTCATTTGTACACTAAAAAATTTTTTTATTTGAAATATCAAACATTCTCATACAATATAAGACATTGATTTGCCCATATTTTCATACAACAAACTTCTGTGAGATAGAAAATTTTATCACATTGTTCATAATGAACTTGTAGACGACAGCATATCTCTAGAATTGCCAAATTTTGGTGTTCCATTGATATATTTCTTGATTATGTCCTCTAATTCGTTTTCTAACCGAAAGAAAGAGATGCATTGTTTCAAACATGCCTGAAATGTAGTAATTTTTTCCAATCATAACTAAAGTAAATAAATCGTCTATAATTAGTTCGAAATTTTATATTTGAACCATGACATACTTTTCTTTCGCACCCGATTGAGTTAAATGAATCCGACTTGTAATTATGAAAGTCAGTGATTTAATGTGTGGAATAAAAATGACTTTTGCATCACAATTTATACTTTAGGAATATTTTTGCTTCAAATCAATAAGAATGTCTTGATCTATGCTTTGAACTAAGCAATTAAAACTGCTAGTTATTGCAAAAAGAATTTTAAAGTTTAAGCAATTCATTTACTGTAACAGCGTATCCAAATATTAAATTGTATAACAGTTTTTGAAAACAGACAACAGGAAGTAAATTCTGATTAATATACTTAAAATGTTATTGTTCTTATTAATTAAAAATGTAATACTACGTGCAGATATACATGTAATAGATTTCATCTTATAAAATATCAAGAAAAATTTGAAAATAAGTGGAATTTAAATTTTCTCGCTATGAAAACAAAAGCATAGATATGTTTATGATTTATGAAATAAACACCATGCTACTAATATGTATAGAATAGTCCAGTTTATATATAAGTCCTTTTCAGAAAGGATTGTGTGATTTGCAGTTTTTCCTATCTCATTTTGATAAATTCGTAATTTATCAAAATGATGTATAAAAATGATAATGATATGAGTTAATGATAATGAAATATAAAAATCGTTTAAAAATATTAAATAAAAGTTTATTAATTTCCATAATATAAAATTAATGTAATATTAATTACGGGTTGGCTCCACGAACTGTTACTTAAATTATTGAAGAACCGTTACACAGAAATATATAGTACGATATATTTTGATCAAAATATCCCATTATTTTCAACCATTAACTGCAGCAGGAAAAGGAAACATAAATATATCGTAAAAAATTTCATTCATGTTGTGTCAATAACCTCTTCTAATAAAAATAAATAATTTAATGATTATTTTATTGGAAGATTTAAAATTGAAGAACATAGACTTAATACTCAAATACCATCATAATTCACTAATTGGATTTCAATGTGAAAATTGCTATAAAAATACTTATTTTACTACGTAATTTTTGTATCAAATATTTTCAGAAATGAATTGCAAAACTTTAAAATTTTAATGTGCTCATCAGTAAAATCACGAGAGTTAATTCATTTAAATGTTAGTTCTATAGTGGCACCCAGTGAGTGTGCTATCGTAACATAACCCAGCTAGTAGGTCTTCGTAATTTAGAAACGGTAACCAAGCAGAAGACTCCAAAACTTACCCTGCCTACAAGTATCATTTCACATGGAGGACATTACGACTTCGATATATTAAACATTCCCCAGCCGCCATTAGGCAACACGAGGGAGCTTCGAGTGGGTCGAGATTCGTGGTCACTACCTTCTGATAATGAGAGTGAACGTAGAAACCAACTAGGCTACTGCGGCTTAGATTTGATACTAAGTATTATTGAATTGCTGGAGATACGTTTTGAATTTCTGTTTTGCATAAGCACATCTTACTCAAAAATTTTCTTGTGAAATTCTTTGGGACATATTAGTATAATAATACACAATTTCGAAGTCTTTCTAAAATACGAGATTTGCTGACGATATTCAAAACATCTTAATTCCTTACTCTTTGAAATAAGTATTTACAACAGATTAGAAAATTCAGGAATTCACGAAAAAGACAAGCAGAGATTTATCATTTCTCTCTATTGCAGATAATAGTCATCGTGAATAGACTCTGGTGGTGTATGTTGAAAAATTGAAAGGTGCGTCATCCTTGGAGTACTTGAATCGGTAGAATGACGTCCGGATATGTACAACAGTGAATTTGCTATATGTATAGTGTGATTTACTTGTTATCCCTTCCCGTCATTTTGTTTGAGTGTAATATAAGCCACGCTCTAATGACTTACATGAGATGTTACTATGCTGACAATCATAATCGTCTTTTGATGTGTCGTTGACATCTTGAGATACGCTTATCATTTATGCATCCCTCTCGCTCACACTGGCGTTAGTACTAAATGAATGATAGAATGACTCAAAATCCTATTCCTCGATGAAACAAGCTTAAGAAATGACAATAATTACATATATGTGGTTGAGAGAGAGAGTAGTAGAGGAAAATATTATATTTCCTTACATTTATTTTTCTCTCTCATATTGAAAGATCCATAGCAGATATGGTGGTGAGGTGACACAAAATTTTTAAATCCTTTCCTGACCGTTTTCATATCCTTACTTTTACATGAAATTCGCTGAACTTGTCATTTTAAAAATGTACCCCTACATACACAAATCGCTTAAAATTTCTCATTTAATAAGCGTCATATCTATCTTCGTGTTTTATATTGTAGTTCTCATAGTCTTTCAGAGAAATTCCTTACAGAATTTAATCTAATAATTTAGAAGTAATTCTAATGTTTTCAATTACAAAAATTTTTTTTCTGCATTTAGTCTTAGGCTGTATCATTGTCTCTAATACTTTACTTTTTAATTATTCATATTAAACAGATTATCGTAATTTAATTTGATATAATTTTGTTATCATTCATCAGTAGAAAATAAGAAATTCCTTAAAAATTCTGTTCCTTTATTTTGAAGATGTTCATACCCATTCAACATCTGAATGGAAACTACAGAGCTAAGAAAAATACTATATATCATACAAATGATTGTTAGCAAAACTACAGCAGTGGTGCACATCTTATTTTTCATACTTGATTTCCAGCTGAACAATCATATTAAAATGTGTTTATTTTTTGCGGTGCGAAAGATATTGAATATCCCAGACATATATAAGATATGCCTTATTATCGCGGATGACAGTTTAAAGCAGTCGATTTCTAAGGAACTATTACTCAGCAGTTTAGAGAATGACGAAAATATCATTGTGCTGTTTCATCTCAAAGCAAATATTTATTATTTTCTAAATATTTATCTAAAATATTCCAAAAATTATCAACGCTATTCAATTTTTTTTAAATCGATAAAATCAACTGATTATAAATGTTTTATATTCTAGAACATAGTATCACACGTGGGAAACATTTTGTACGTTGTAGAATATTCTAAATTATAATAAACACCTATTTTTCAAAGGTTTTATGAAAATCAGATTTTTTCAGTTGAAGACAATGAAATTTTTGTCTTTTAATTAGGAGACATATATTTTTATCATTTCCGGTATTAAAAAGTACCTAATCTTTTATAATATATATCTCCATTTCTTTTATATATATATATA
>JAPDSC010128244.1:30907-74966 GCA_026290005.1 Latrodectus geometricus
TATATATATATATATATATATATATATATATATATATATATATAAAAGAAATGGAGACATATAAAGAATGGAGAAAATATATTTTATAGGATTCTTATAATCTGGGATATTTTCACATATAATTCAGTATTATTAAATATATATAAATATTAAACAAAATATGTGTATAAAAATGTATACAACGCAAATATTATCAATCTATATTTAATTATATTTGCCTGAAATCTGGTTATGAATTTTTTGTGCAACATCAGAGAATAATATATTATTTGATATATGCGATGTGTGCTTTAGGCGTAAGTGAAATATAAATTCAGGCATAAAAGCAAATTCACAAAGCGTCTGAATAGTTGTACCGCACATTTATTCAAATCACAAGACTCAGAAAAGCTGGTTAACCTAATTGTTATATGAGTTAATATGGTCAGTGATTTTGATGTGTGAAAGGGTCGAGAGTATCGTGGTTGAGACTAAATTAAGCGAAGTGCACGATATTGTTAATCATTGTCGTTGAAAAATGGATTTTCTTAACCTATCATCGGCAAAACTAGTCAAAATTTAGCAATTGGCAATTTAAGAATTTAACTACTGGGTAAAAGAATTTTATTTCTACTGTAAGAATTATTATTATTATTTGAAAGTCTAAATAAAAGTTCTTAAGCATTCAAATAAATAATTTTAGAAAATTAAAACATTAAATTATTTTGCAAAATTTGAAAATGGGAAGAGATTACTAAATCTGACAGATTTCGATACAAAAATTCTCAAAATTTTGAATTTAAAAACAAAGTTGGCATGAAAAATACTTTAACTTTTAGTATGTGGAAATATATTAAATTAATTTACACAAGTCACACAATTTTTCATGATCGTTGGAAAGTTAATTAGTTAAATAAAGTAGATCATACACACACATATAAAATTGTTAAAAAAAATTTACCATTATCTCATACTTTTATAGTAGTGTGTATATATAAAATTTTCTTTAAAATATACAAGTGATATAATAGATTTTTTAATATTTATAATATATAATTGAGTATATATATATATATATATATATATATATTATTTATATATATATATATATATATATATATATATATAAATATATAAATATATATATATATATATATATAATCAATTAGAGGCTTTGAAAATCGAAATTTCTTTCTGATTGTCTTTGAAAACTATCTTCCTTAGTCGAGTACGAAAGTTTTCTGTTTGTTTACAGATAGTCAACAGCATGTTTCTATCTTTGCTATCAAAATGCTTTCTAATAAACTTTAATGCTGGCACCATTTAAAACAGAGCATTATTTTGGAATACTTCAGAGTAATTTACTCTGCAGACTGAGGCTTAACTGCGTGAGGGACTGAGTCTTAACTGGATTCTGACTTAACTGAGGATTGAAATACTTATACTAGATAATAAAATGGAGTGCCCGTAATACAACTTCTTCCTTACCTAGATTTATTTTATTAGATATCTTCCATGATTTAATAACCTACTGAAATTAATGTTCTTCCAAATGTTACTAATCAATGAAACTCTTTTGATCGAAATTTCTTATCTTATATTTCAGTTTTATGTCGAAACGCAATGTGCAACTAAAATTCAAAAATATGACTTCGTTTTTTTAAGTCCTTTCTTTCTACAAATGGTATATTTCGCGTAAAAACTACATTTGTCCCTCACACATTGTGCTTTCGATTAAATTTCAGTTGCGAAAAAAATAAGAATCTTGGGACTTCCAAGATTCAATACGTTTCTCCACCTATAAAAATTAAACAGTTTTGTAATTTCGAAATATTTCTTTTCTAAGGCAACTACTATGTTTACATAAGCGATTTGCGCTTAAAATAATTTAATCATGAGGCGGAACTCCACAAGTGTCAACTTTGTACGATAGCTACTACATACTGGAATAGACAAATAATTAGCTCTCCTGCCCATACCTGCTAAAAAGACATGAGTAACACATTTACCCTGTGTATCGAAAGATATATTAGCCAGCGGGATTCTCCTTTATAAAATGTATTTAAAACATTGCTTCTATATTTAAAAGTTGTATTAAGCTTCATAATAAGAATAATAAATTATTACCAGAATGTATTGCAATTCAATTGCATAAAAATGTGATAAGTCAAGATTACAGTGTATTCTTCTATGATACTGTTTGTTTCCATTGGTCAGCTTTAATGGAAAAAGAAAAAGGAATAGTCTAGTAGAGCAGTATAAAACTCCATACTCAGTCATCCAAGACCTCTAACCCTGATGAGGTAAGATATGTTGCTTTTTTAATATATCTGCCTTCATGTCTTGGAATTTATGAAATCATAAACAAGTGGTGTTACCTTAATTAGGAAGATTTGTTGTTGATTAGAAGATTACATATGTTGGCCAAGACAAAAATAATCTAAATGGGTATTAATATTACAAAATATCAACGCAGTTGTATTATTATTTTGACTTTATTAAATACCACAAAAAAGACAATATTGTGATGAATAATAGCAACAGAGATATGTTCCTTTTTAAGCGTATCTCTTCTTATTGCTTATGATCAACGACTCAATATGTGGAAGAACCAATGAATGTGAGCGCAGCCAAATTACATTTAATACTACGAAGTGAGCATTCTAAATGACGAAGGCTATAGTAAGGTTTTTTTAATATCCACAACATAACATTTCCTTTTGCGAGAATTTTATTGTGAACTGCAAAAAACATGTTTCAAGGGAGAAAACCCGTAAAATTTCCAAGAAATTCACTTGAAAAACGTGTACGCAGAAATCATAAGCAAAGCATATGTATGTCATTGTTTAATCGTGGCTGGGGTGCTAGCCGAAATATTTAACTCTAAAGAGTATGGTGCTACAATTAAAATACGATGAGTCTAATAAGTCTGCGTTTACCATTCGTGTATAAGCTAATAATATGAAATGCTGCCGTGAGTTTCCATAGTGAATATGCATTCCAATTACTTCTTAGCATAGTCTGTTCCTTTGACAGCCACGTTTACTGTCTGATGTCAAACTAGTTTCTATGCCTCTTCTTCAAGACAAACACAATTTAAAACTAGATGATGCTAGGCTGCACGTTTCCGGGGTCCTCTTATTTTTTTCGTGCTGGTCTTATATATTGCCTTGATTAACACAGTTTTCAAATTCGTCACCCATTGTAAATATGCAGTTATGAGTTACTGAGAGCCTTTAAAACCACTGCTATTGATGAACTGTGGCAAAGGATTGAAATACTAAGGAATGAGATACTTGTGTATCATCTAAAATTAATTCTACTCGACTAAATTATAATTGTTTTATTTTTGTAAGATCTGGGAGGTCTGTGTGTTGAATTCCGCTTCTTATATAATTCAAATCATTTGCAAATTTGAAAAAGTCTTCGCATAACCTATAAAATATTAAAATTTCAAAATAACTACGAAAAATAAGTAGGACTCAGTCGTTTTCTTTACTTCATAGTATAGAGATTTTATAATGTCTAGTAACAGTTTATATATTTAACTTAACAGATATTTTTATAATTAACGTTTAACATATACATAACCACCCAACCTGTCTAGTGGTTAGCGTACCTGACTACAGATGGGTGGGACCTGAGTTCTAATCCTGGCTCGGGCATGGATGTACTTTTTCTCTTTTGTCTTTGTCCTTTCTTTGTGTTTGAATGGTTGCCTACCCTATAAACGGTACCTATGGCATGTGTGTACTGAGGAAGTCGGACTCCACACCAAATATGGTTCAGTGGGAAAAGTGGAGCAGCGCACCCCATATTGTCAGCCTGGCTGGTACACGACAACAACAACATATCACTTAAACTTCCTGATTATCTCCATTTTAATGTTCTTATCCTATTTATCTTTTTGATTTACCTTTTTAGCTTATTATTATTAACTTAAATTATTTTATTAAATTTGATATTTTCAATAATTAAATATAAATTGATATACAGTAATACATAATTATTATGTAGATATATTTCCTAAATTCTGAAGAAAAATGAAATGAAAGCAATAATAATTACAAAAAAAAAAATAATAATAATTATTAATTTGGAAAATTTAAATTAATTAATTTTCTTTTTTAAGCCACAATGGCTTGAAGAATGAAAAAATCAAATTGTATTTTAAGAAATCTATACACATTATATGTAAAATGTTTTCTATATTATAGTGACATTAAAAGAGTTATTTTCTCACATATTTGACACGACGTAAATTCCCGAAGTTTCCATTTAAAAAATATTTACATTTTATTAAAAAATTCTAAAAGTTTTCAACTTTGTAAACAAAATATTCTTTTCACGATTAGAACAAATAAAAAAACTACATAAATGAAAATGTTTTTTTCCAATTATATAAAATATTTATAAAAATCATGAATAATATGCAGTTCTAGTTGTTTTTTAAAGTGAAATCTGCCCTCGATAGCTACAAAATATTTGCTACAAACCTATTCACATGTCTAGTCACTCTTAAGTTGTTGTAGAAAAAATTGTTCTATCACAGAAATTCCTCTTAATCAGCACGTTTACGGAGCACGGGATGTCTGATTTTTTTTATCTGTATCATATCGCTCACACTGCGCTTCAATTTACCTTGAATGTCGCGTATGTCGCAGAAAAAATTAAAAAGAATTGAATGTTAAGTATATTCGCCGAGAGGGAATTTCAGACTAGCTGCTAGAAAAAACGTCCTCTTCATAATAATCCACTTTTTTATAGACTATCGTTTCTTAAGAAAAAAATATTGATGAAATAAGGATATATTTAAATGTTTCAGTTAATGGACAGAAACGTATTCTAATAGTTTATCCTTTGATACATTATTTTTGCACGAGTAGTAAAATTTTTTGCGATATAAAACCGTTAATAAGAAAGCTGTAAAAAATATCAATCACATTAAAAGCTCTTGAAGACCTTTCGTGCTTAACGAAACCAAATAACTGCTATGCGAATATTCAGGAGGGTACGACCCGTGTTCGATCGCATCCATTTCAGTGCACCACTTAACGTGAAGACAAACAAATTGTGCGCATGGCAGTGAGTACTTTAAACAACCAGAGCTACATCTCCAAGATATTGGGGACAGTTTTCCTTCTTATTGCCATATTTCAACAAGATAATGCATGACCACATGTGACACGCATTGTCCAAGGGTTCTTCGACAATTGCCAGACTGAATTGCTTCCCTGGAAGACTCGCTCTCCGGATCTTTCACCGAAAGAAAATATATGGTCTATGGTTGCTCAACGGTTGACCCATATTACATCCCTACTGCAACACCAGATCAACTTTGGCAACGTGTGGAAGCTGCTTGGTGTGCTGTATCCCAAGAACACATCCAAAGTCTCTTTGAATCAATGCCTAGGCATGTGGTAGCGGCGATCTCCAACAATGGTGGCCACTCTGGCAACTGATTTTGGCAGGAACCACACTTCACAGAAGTCTATAAATCATTTGAACATGTTATCTACAAAATAAGTTTTGCTGTGATATCACTTGTCTTTCTTGGTTTTGCAATTTGAGTGGTCGGCAGTGTATAAAGTGGAAATTACGTAAATAAAACATGAGACAAATTTAATATTTATATGCACATAAGTTCTTCATTCGATCCCAATTGCACCAGTTTATAGCCAATTGTATTGTTAAATTCTTAACACAAAACTAAGTTAACCATCACAAGCTAAAGTTTCATGTCAAAAGATAAAGACAACATGAGATCAAAAATCACATGTTTGACTTTGTATTTATTCTTTAAGAAAACTCATATCCTGAACTTCAGAAACACGCCCTTTAATTCCTAGAAACAAGAAGTTTGAAGGATGGCATGACAGCTTTGGCAGAAAAGCACATCATAGCATTACAAAAGCGCCTTGGAAAATATGAAAGTCGAATCACCCATAAGCAGTAGCAATGTTCGTGAAGCTACAAAGGTTTTAAGAGTGTCGGTTTCATTTATTCGACGTATTCTTCATGAAATCTTGCAAATGTTCCAAAATAATTGCAGTCATTGATACCATTGAAATGAAACTATTTACTATTTGAAGTCCCACACATTCAGTATTGGAACAAAAACCGCAGTAGTTGTTTATTATTTTATAAGTGTGTGAAGTCTACTTTTCTTAGTATAGAAATATAAAAAAGCGTAGAACCCAATGAACGACGTAATACATCCATCAATTCACTCACTTCTCCCAGAGTGACTGTTAGGCTTCGATTTTCTGTTTCATTAATTGTTGGTACTTAATATTTCCAACGAGGTTATCGAGTTTATTTAGGAAAACGTGTACAATGACAAAATATCTTATTTGAGTTAACATGGTTTTGCTACATTTCAGAAAAGTAATATGTTGATTATGATAAATTTCATTCAAAATAGTAATACCACTTAAGATAGCATGTTCAGGAGAGGCATTCTCTTTCAACTCTTTCAGTGAAGATTAAATGATAAGCTGAACCTTTAAGGTAAATTATCAACTACAATCATCGGAACTCATTTCGGCATATATTTAACAATGAAATTGTTACCCGTCTCTACCCTTTCACTTTTGGAGAATTGAACTTTTTCATTTGGAAGGTTGTAAGTGAAATCTATCCAGACATTCTGCTTTCAACTATCATGTAGTAATTAGCCTAAGTTGCTTCATATTAAGTCATACTTTAAGTTTATCGCTTGAATAAAATATATATAAAGCAGAATTTTTTTTCTAATTTACATTTTTTTTTTTTTTTTTTTTTTGTATTATCGCATACCTTTAATTTGCTTAAATCCTCTTGTAACTTTTTCAAGTCATTTATCATTATTTATTCTCAACTTTTTAAAATAGCAACGATTGCCGTAATAAAAAAAATATTAATGTAATTATAATTCATAGACTACATTTTTTATCACTATTTGCTTTTAATTTATGAATTTTTAAAGTTATAGAGAATTTTTGCTGGCCCTGCAATTTTCTAAACTAATATATGATTGTAGAAAGAGAAACTTATTACGTACATGAAATATTAGTTTGGGGAAAAAGTTATCCATTATTTTTTCGGTAGACGTCTGTAGTGATCGATATCTCGTGAGGTATCTATCAAACAATTTCAGATTTATGCTCGTTGGAAAGGTGACATTTCACACTAAAATATCCTCTTGCGGTTTTTTGTTCGATTAATTCAGTTACGAGTACAAGGTTTCAAAAATGGAAGACAACAAACAGAAAATGCGATACATTTTCGTTTTTCTCTTGTAACGGCGAAAAAGATAGCCGGGTGACTAAAATTGTGAAAAGTGTTTATCGTCCTATATAAGACTGTAACAACCAGTTACGTACAAATTTGTTTCGTCGATTCCGTTTGGGTATTTGGATGCTAAAGATCCACCTCGCATGGATATAACATCGTCGAGAATGTCTATAAGATACCAAAAATTATCAAACTTGACAGGATGTCAGCAGTCGTAGCTTCGCACAAGACCTAAAAATCTACATCAAAACTGTTTTAAACCTTTTTACAAAGCGAATCTGAAAAAAGTTACAAAAAGTTCACGTAAAAATAAGGGATTTCTTTTTCCCCAACCTAATATTTATTAAGTATGTAAGTTTATGATAGGGAATAGTTGTCTAGTTTTTCAATTTACGATTACTTTTTATACAGACTAGATCATACTCCACTGAGTCCTTCAACTTAAAGGGAATTCCGAACCATTATAAACCCCCTCTTTCGAAAAAAGAGTCGAATCTCCCAACTATTGCGGAATTTGTCCGGATGATATCCAGTAAAGAGAATTCATTAAAATTCAACTGATATTTCTGTGATAAATATGTGAGCGCTTTTAAACAAAGTAAAAACTTTTCAACGTAGTAATTCAAATTTCTTAAAATTAAATAAAAATTTTTAAATTGTAATTTGTAATTTATAATAAAACCGCTTCTTTACTCAGTATTTGCATTAATTTTTAGTAAGAAATTGATAAAAAAAAGAATGATTTAAATTCGTTATAGGTGTGGTTTAGGTAGATACCTATAAGGTTATGGTATTTTTAATTTCGTATTGAATCTAAATTGGTGATTACTAAGTAAGAGAAGTGCAGAAAGAGTCCAGATATTTATAGATTTATTTAACTTCTTAGCAAATATCTGTAACTTATTTTTTAATAATTTTCAAATATTATTAAAATATATTTATACATACAAGGGAGCATATATAATTTAAAATACAATCCTCCCAGGAGAAAGAGTTGAAAAACGTCATAAATATCCTTCTATAGATGTGTTTACATCTATAAATCTAAAGAATTTCTTATATAGATCTGTTATTTTCGATAATTTTCCATAAAAAGTAATGTTAGAATGTTTTAATTTTCAATAATAAAAGAGGATTTTAATTTTCAGCACTCGGCTTGATCACTATTCTTTTTTATATTATACTAGAAAAGGCAGCTAGAGATTTCAATCTTATTATTTGGATGAATCTATACACTTAATTTTTTTTCCTCAACAACAAAATTTCGGAAATTTATTCTTTTACTTTTTTACGTATTCTAAATTATTATAACTTTAACCAACTCACATTTTAAGAGAGTATTTAAGCCACAGTTGATAGTCAACGATAATCAACAATTTCTGCTCGCTGGAAGTTGATGAGCACTGTCAATCACCTCTTAATTTTGAATCTGGTCATATGATGAGAGACTTGACAACTAAAATAATATATTCCTCTACAAATTTCCACAGTGAAAAGATATAAAAGCATCAGACAGTTTCATTTAAAAGAGTGCACACGCCATTCAAGGTCACAATCATTCACTCGGTCCCCTTGCTAACTTCTGTTGACAGTAACCATACTTAACTACTAATCGAGTGAAGAATATCCAGCTATGATCTTACTTTCAGCTTCTAAACAAGGCAAAAATCTATAATCAATTCATCAGTGTAATTTTGGCAACACTTTGTTTTAAAATTATTTTGTCACTACCTTAGCTGAAAAAAAGGAAGTTTATACTTATTATTAATCAATAGCATTGTTTTATCACTAATATACAATACAAATACCTTTTGTTTACGCAATTAATTTATCGTATTATAAGGATTTTATTTTTTTCATTTGAAAAAAAAATAATGGTATTTCACTGCATTTATTTGAATAATGTTCTAATATTTCTTTATTTTTGTAGGATAACAATATTTGTTTCCTTTTCACAATCAAAGAATTCTCTTAATGCTTTTGTATTATATTACTCTAACAATAATTTCGGAGAACTTCTCTTATCCTCACGAAAACCATATATAGAAAATACATTGCTGATTATTCAAATTGCAACAACAAGATAAAAAAGAAATATAACTACAAAATTTATTTCGTAGATAACATGTTGACCAAGTATTGAAAGATTAAATTTATAGACTCTGTAAAGTGTTGTTCCTGCCAAAATCAGTTGCCAGCGTGGCCGCCATTGTTCAAGATCACCGCTGCCACATGCCTCGGCATTGATTCAGAGACATTGGATGTGTTCTTGGGGTCGGCAAACCAAGCAGCTTCCATGTGTTGCCAAAGTTGATCTGGTGTGGCAGCTGGGTATATAATCTGGGTCAATCGTTGAGCAACTATAGACCACATGTTTTCTATCTGCGAAAGATCGGGAGAAAGAGTCGGTCAGGAAAGTAATTTATTCTGGCGATTGACGAAGAACCCTTACATAATGCGTGTCAAGTGTGGTCATGCACCATCCTGTGAAATATGGCTGTGGGCAAGCCCTGAAGATAAGGAAGGACAATGGCTCCAAACCTCCTGATGTAGCGCTGGCTGTTTAAAGTACCTAAATTGCGTACTAGAAAAGAGCGATAGTTATATCACACAAATACAGTTTCATACCTTAATACCCGGTGCAGGACCAGTGTGGTGATGCATAATGCAGCTGTTCAGCATCCTCTCGCCACGGTGTCTCCAGACTCAAATGTGACCATCATGGTGTTGAAGACAGAAGTGGGACTCTTCAGCAGGGACATTTTCATTCCATTCTGCCGTCCACATCCTTTTTTCATTGCACCATTGGCGGTGGAGACGTCTGTGATTCTGCGTCAAGGGTAGATGAAACATTGCGGACAGACCACTATGCTGCAAATGGCGTAGAATGGTACGTGCAAATACAGGTTGAATCGTTACAGAATGAAAGTGCTGTTCTATTGTTTGCGATTTGGCTGAGCGATCCGTCAATACCATGCCCACAATTTGCATTTAAACTCATGAAGTGGTGCACTGAGATGGACGCAATCAAACACGTCGGTCTGTCGAACCCTCCTGCATCCAGTGATCACATATCCGCAATAAAGTTGTTTGGTTTTGTCCAACACAACTACCAATTTCCCTGAAATATTATCCATAATCTCTGTAGGTCACTATCCTTCTTCTTTCAAACTCGGATACTTGATCAGAAAATGATCGCTGTTTTCTACCAAGCTCATTGATCGTTTTTTTTTTTTTTTTTTTTTTTTTTTTTTAAAAAAATCAGAAGAAAAACACAATTGCCGAACTTGAAATCGTCAAAATCTCCATGTCTTAAATAGAGCCAAAGACAAGCGTGATGCGCGTCTGTGCTGAAATTCTAATCATTTGCATATCTCACCTCCCCTAATGTGTGTTTTAAATTTCATGTTATTTGCATACTTCCTTCTGGGTGTTGTACTTACGGTGGTCAGCAGTGTAGTTTCCTTGTTTTTGACTCAGAAACAGTTTTGGTTGGTTTCTTTATATTTTGAATAATTTATTTTGTATTTTAAATTATTAACCTGATTGTTTTGTTTTTTCATTCATTCTCGACTGCAACCAATACCTCGTGGGCATAATTTCGCTAACATTTAGTTCTAGCAATGTATAAATTCATCGAATAGAAAAGTACCGGATTTAAACGTATTATAAGTCAATGATATTGCTTTCTAAAATTACAAAGCATTGTATTTTCTAAATTACAGAAATATAAGCCAAATAAGGAGAAATAAAATCGAATAAATAATTATATAACATTTCTAAACGAATCTGCATTTTCCTTAAACAAAGGTGCCAAAAAAAGAGCATTATTGTTCTTTTTCCTCACCCTATAGGAAAACAGTTTGAGTTTTCTTAAAATATTCAGTATCTATAGTTGATAAGAATTTGCGTGACACATTAAAAATATATGGAACATTTCGTCTCGTTTTTTTCTGATAAGTTGGGTAGTTCACAGTGCTCAATTTAACATGGAAAAAACTATTAAATGAACCATAATCCACAACTTTTTCTATTACAGTAAACACTCAGTTTTACGAGTCACAAATTTGTGAACACCTATGATCTTACGAACTAGTGGCTTGTCCCCGATATGATCCCATTGACGCAATAATTTCAATTCCCATTCACTAAATTTTTGAGAACTAAAATTTTGAAAAATCTTTTTAGCAAATTCATTTAATGCATCTTTCATTCACGTTTGTTTTTTATTATTTTTTTTATTTCATGATTTAACACTAAAACTACCGAAAGGGGTCATTTGACCCATTTTCCCATTAATATTTTTTTAAAAAAAAATCCCCGGTATGTTTAATGTTAAAAACTTGGACTGACTCTCGGAGAATCGTGAGTCCTTCGAACTGTAGACAACTAACTGCACTACTGATGCTCAAATTCAGAATTTTTTTTTATTTAAACAATTCCTATTATTTATAGAATTACTTGTCACCGAATCAAACTTCATCCTTACAATCTATGTAACACAGCAAAATTAGTTGATTTCAAGTATCGTAAGATAGTTTTGGAAAGAATGATCATGTCTATGCTTTTGAAATTTACATGTTAGGAGCAATACATTTATTAATCTAATAATGTAAATTTGTCTCGGATTGATGTTGTAGAGGAAATTATATCTAAATTATTTTGACAAGAGGCTTTATTAAAGAAACCATCGAAACTGAAGAAACTGGCCACTGAAGTTGAGTTACTCGCCTATGAATTTCGACAAAACAGCTCGCTGCTGCCCGAAATTCCTTTCAGAACATTTAGAATGTGAACTGACACACACGCGCGTGTCAGTTCACATTCTGTGTGTGTTTGAGAGAGAGAAAGATTGAGTTAGTTAAAGAGAAATTGCAAGTATCAAAAAATGAAGGAGTGACTTAAAGCTGTGACCATCTGAAAAAAAAGAAGCAGATTAACATCTGAGATTTTTGAGAATACAAACATGGAAATACTTTCCCTCATAAAAAAATGTTTTTAAAAATATTTTGAAATAAGAAAAAAAGGATTGCCTGTTTGTTCATAAATAAATGAAAGCAAAAACAATTTCTTAAGAGTATGGATTCTTTTTTTGCAGACAACTCATGTATAGAACAAACTAAATAATATTTAATAGCATTTCATTTATAAAAGAGCAGTTTGGAAATACTTTCTACTCTCTTATAATAAAGTTAAACTCTGACACTTGCTTTTCTATTTTATGAACTTTCGATTTTAAGAATTATTTTATCAATCCCTACGAATTGGTAAAAACGAGCGTATACTGCATTTCTGTTTTGTTAACCGAATATGTTTATTAATACTTAATTGCGCTTGCGTGAGTGTAGCGTAGACAGCAAATCTTTTTTTTTATCCCCCCCCCCCTTTTTTTGTTTGCCAAAAACTTATAAATTCAATTTTATTATGTCACTTTGACAAATTTTCATTAATGAAGAGAATTTGATCTTATTGTACTAAAATAGTTCACAGATCTAATCGAATTTTTTTTAAATCCTCATATAATTACTCAAATTTAATTTGCATTCTAAATAACTAAATCATAAAAATAGTAATAAACAGTCATCAATTCGTATTACATGCATTTTTAAATTAGCTTTATAGTGGTTTATTCGCAAAATTAATTCTACAGAAAGTTTAAGATATTACTGAGATAGGGCGATGAATTATAGTATGCAGTTCTCTAAACACCAAATGTTTTGTTTTTATTTTCTGTACTACCAACACATTTTCGAAAGAAAATTCTGAAAAGAATATTTTGTACAATTTTTCATTTATAATGTGAACGAACTGAAGAGGTATTCAGTAAACTCGTGTAGTAAAATTACTTTTTAATTTGTATAATCACAATAGTCTGCTACCAAAAACCTGATCTAATACTTCATTGCTTCTTACAAATTTTTGGACTCTCAGCACGATCTCAGTAACTGTTGAATAACAGGAGATGGACGTTCCATTTCTGCTTCAGGTTTACAAGATATCTTCGTCACCAACTTCCCGCAAAACTTCTACAGCTACCAACAACCTCATAACTTTACTACAACAGAGTAATTAATTCATACAACGAGGTCTCTAAACAAGAAGGGAACACAAGCGCATCTTTCATCAGAGTGTAGAGCTCGCAAGTATCCTTAAAACAACTTTCTAAACACAGCTACGAAGATTGAGTTTATCAGGCAGTATTGTTAACCATCTTCCAATTCATTAAACATATAATCCGAGATACACTGCTCGAGTCAGCAATTTGGACAAGGCATCCGTTCAGCGCATCATGCAATTCTCATCATAATTCGGCCTCACCAGATCAATATAGAATATTTTCAGCAACCGTTTCGAATGTAAATGCATTTAAACAAGTTGGATCAAGGCATATGCTGGTAACAAAGAGAATGAACTAGTTGACCAAGCAGCATTATTTACTATCGTACCAATTCAACTAGCTGGGCCTAAATCAAGCTAAACTAGAAAGCTCAAAAAGCGTCTGCTGCAAAAGTAGCGAAGTAACTGAGACACAGCCCTTATCAAAGAAAATTTATCTACCGAATACTCCTAATGTAAACTTAGTCTACCCCATCACCATATTCAAAAAGCACAAATAAATTACTATCCTTGTGAGGAAATAGGCACATTACTTCATTATCTACAAACCTGTCCTCATATGACCCTGTGTTCTATTTAAAAAAAAATCTCCAATAGATGTCGAAGACCAATTTATTCCGTGGTTTGCTATGCCACCGGGTCAAACAGACTCCTAGACTAACTGATTTGATAAATCCTTGCAACCTTTAAAGCTTAAATCATCTAATAACATACTTTTGTTCACAAACTGTAGTAAGTTTGTAAATACTTATTTTTGTTAGTAACTTTTGTTTTTACATTATTATCTGTTTCTTTTTTTTAATTTTATGATTCCTTTTATGTTAGTTTTATTTCCCTATAAATTTCATTCTTTCATTCTCATACTGTCATTTAAGCTTATCTAATGTACGAAAGCAACAAGCTCTGTGCACAAAAACTAATTTATCATATACTTACCTTAGCACGGCAATTAAAGAATAACCTACTCCTTTTATTACTAATCTTATTTTTTTGTAGTTATCTTTTTATTAATAAACGAATCATTGCATTCGTTCAGATGACCCAGTGGAAGACAGAGAAGTTCTAGTTTCATGTCTAAATATTAAGCTTGTAAACCATTAGGTATAGATAAAGGACATTGCACACAGCTATGACTAAGGAATCACGTCTGCCGTTGTAGGTACTTGAGAGTTTTCCGGGTTTCCTCCCTTGCGATACGAAAATAATCGAATCTTCCTAGAAGGCAATTTATGCAATGAACATAAACTGGTTTACAATAAGGTTTGGCTATACACTACGGTGTCATATTTAATGATTTATTTTTCATAAATTAAAGATTAAAAAATATATTCTTATACAATAGAATGATAATAGTTGAAAATTTTAAAGAATAATAAACTATATATTTGCAGTAATATTTTCCTACCGAAGTCTATTCATAATTTTTGTAAATTTATGTGTACTGACCGCTGTCATTCGCTTCTTTTCGAGTTAATATTTTTTCTAGCGCACTTTATCAATTGCTTAATATTTACATTAAAGCTTCTATTTTATTGACATGCTACAAATCAGACAGAATTTGTGACCAAATTTTAACTATTTTTTTCAAACTATGAACAAAATGAAAGGAAAGTAAATCAAAAGTGAAATTAATAGCAAGAAAATTCTCCCTTTTATAAAGATAAATATTTTATGCTTATTTTCATATAAGTCGAGTGCATTTCAATTTTTTTGGCCGTGACACTTAATAATAGTTACTCTTTGAATAAAGATTAATAAATATAATTGGTGTGTATTCAAATTAATATTAAACTCGGAAAAATATTATCATATGTTTTGATGAGTTGCGTAAAAACGATTAATGATTATCATTCAACAAGACAAATTGATGAGAATAGTTAAATAAAAAAATTTCCGTGGTTAAGAGAAGTATATAAAACAATTTCCGAGACATTCATTTTGGGAACGTGTTGGAAATTAGAAATTTGTATTTTTGGAGACATTTTGTTAAAAAGTAATTGAATGACTAAAATATTAATGAATAAAATACTTACAATTCAATAAAATTTCGTCAAAAAAAAAAGAAAACAGAAAAATATAATGTTCTTGCAGTAATCGATCTTTACGAGTCAATAAAGATCCTGTTAACAATTTGAATTAAAATCGGTAAATAACAAAAATTCCTGGAAAAATTAGTGAATATAATGATTTAAATATTATTGACTGAAAGAAATATTAAAATTGTAATTTTATTTTTGAAATACTTTATTAAATTTTTATGTGCTCCAATTTATTAATCATTCTAATCCGATAAAAGTTTTTTTAATGATTCAGAATCAAAGTTAATACTCCTGTATATTGCCTGAAAAATCCTGTTAAATAAGTTACATGTGCCTTAAAACGTAGTTAGGATATTTTTGATGGCATACTATTTAGGAATAACTACTATTAACCAGAAGAAAAGTATTCCTTTACAATAACTTATGTTTTGCAATTGCTAGATACAATTCAAACATTTTTTAAGCTTTGACAAAAAATCGTGATAATAATATGTAAAGAAACGCTGAAAGATCTCTGTAACAATAAAGATTTAACAATTCTTTTATGAAGAATTCTCAATTTAGAAGCTGTTAAAAAAACTTTAGGTTTTAAGCAGATTAAACGATTTGAATAAAAATTATATTATCTCGTAACTTTAAGAGAACGCAAATCATTGTGAGCCTCAATTATGTTTGACAAGTTGCGAATATCATTCCATTTAATCTTTACGTATAATCTATTTTACATTTTTTTTTCGGGAAATATCTTTAAATTTCAAAAACTCAATGGCATTTTGAGCTGTTTCTCTTTTTTGCAAAATTTTATTATTATTGTTTAAAAGTTATTTTTTCCATTGTTTTATTAAATAAGCAACCAGAACAGTTTTGAAAAATTTTTGTAATAAATTAAAATTTTTCACAAACATGAATTACAGAATGTAACATTAAAATTTCGTTTCTCAAACTATGAAAGAAACAAGTTTTGTATAAATAAAACTCGTAATTTGCAATCAAATCTTTTACCTGTGTAATCAAATACACGGTGTGAATAAAATATACCAAATTCAACTTTTTACAATTAATATTACATTTTATGGTAATAATAATGCAGTGTTATTTAATCATAATATTTTCAAATATTGTTTTATAGAAGAAGCAACATTTGTGGTGTTTGGATATTAACATGAATTTGTAATTTATAAAATCTGATAATGGAAACATCGAAGAATACCTTGAAAAGTCCACGAGTAGGAAAGCTGTAAGTAGATAAGTCCACCTTCCACTACATAGTTAAAAATAATTTTTACAAGCTTTTAAGTCTGACATATTTTGCATTACCTCTTTATAATATTAGTTATTAATATAAGCATATAAAATCTGCCACAATCTGCAGAGACAGTTCAAAATCAAATGTTAATTTTAAGAATATATGACTTGACCTTATTAATTTACAATTTACAATTCAGTTCTTAATAACAAATTTTTTAGCAAATGGCAGTCATACAATATCCAGAGACTAACAAGATATTTAACCCTTTGAGAGAACTGAATTATTTGAAGCCTGTATTGTATTGAAATAAATAAATGACGAATTTCACTCATCAAATGTACAAAAAGGGTTAACAAGTTTTATTTTAAATAACATTGCTTTATGTACTGACAAATATCAATCATTTAAAATTCTTATGCATGTGTCTCAGTAATTACTGAAATATATACATTTATACACTAGTTATTATAAATTAAGGAAAAAATCACGAAAATGGTGATTTCGCAAAAAGTTATACGTGCAATTTAATAAAACTTATACAACACATAGGAAGGTACAAAACAGCATAAAAAAATTACCATGTAATTATGGTGTTATAAAAATTAGCATATGTATACAATAAAAAATGGGGAGATTTAAGTTTGATATAAGAGAAAAGTACCTTTAATATGGTTTCTGATCCTCCCGAGAAGCAATACAGCACATGCAGCGATGTGTGATACTCTCATTCATGCGGTCTATTAATTGTGTAGGAAGTGCGAGGCTTTGCTCTCCCAAAGCAGTTGAAAACGTGGCTAGGGCAAAAGGAGGTGGAGCTGGAAAAGCATGCGCTCAATTGTTTCCTGCTCAAGATAAGCATCCACAACGTGAGCTCTGTGTGTTCTCGCATTATCATCCTGTAGCATGCAAATATTACCAATTACCCCAGCATAAGGGCACATTTTCAGGATGTCATCTCAATAGATGTGAGCATTAACATTTGCAAGGGAAAATACGCGGCGGTCCACGTCTATTGCCTACTATCGCTTTCGAGGCTAAGCGTAAACTCATCCATAAAAATTTTGTTGGGTTTTATGGAGCAAGGTCCAATATGAACAAGGTGCGCCTATTCGTAAAAATAACAATACTCCATTGATCACGCGTCCATTGTAAATGTTCCCGAATAAGGCGTGAAGGACGCAAATAACTAGTCTCCTCGCATAAAAACCATGTTCGTGAAGCTTTCGACGCACGGTTGATTTGGATTCCAATCTTTCGACGGTAGTATCTGCGTTCAGCCGGAGATACAGTTCTATTCCTTCATGCTTATAATGTCAAATATTGGTCATCAGCACTCGTCGTAGCATGTTGCCCTCCTTGACTGAACTACCTGGATGCCGAATCCGTGGTTAGAAATTGTTGTTAAAGTCTATAAATTACAGACGGACTCACATTCAACCATCTAGCCACTTCTATCTGACTTTGCTCAGATTCTAGTCTCTTACGGCCGTAGTCACCAACCAGAGTTAAACGAGGTTTCAGGGTAAAGGTCGAGTTAAGTCATGAAACGTTATTCACCACGACAAAAACAGCGATTAACTCGCCTATATGGATCCTTAGAATAACTCTACGATTTCGGAGTGTTAGCGCCGAGTCACCAAACAATGGCGGACTTAAGCGATATGTTTCTTGACATTGATGTGCAAGATTGCTAGCCAATCAGAAACCGTCTTACATGTTGTGTTTGGTTAATTCCAAAGTTGTTTTACACGGGAATTTCCCCGCTTCGTGAATAAGAATTGGTGAGTCATGCTAGAGTTGAGTTAGATCCGAGTTAGGCTACACTCAAGTTAACCCGTGTTTGGCGAATACGGCTGTTAATAGCTCGCCATCGAAACTGTACAGTCAAATGATGTCTAGAGGCCATTGTTAAAATTTCGCTATACCGTATTCCTAATCTCTGATATGTAGCGACAATTGCCGCCCTGCTCCGAGACATCCATTTTCATACTTCTTTCAAATGACGTATTCAGACAATAGAGTCACAACTTTGCATAAAGTCATATTCTTCAGCTCCTTTTACTCTTATCAACATATTCAAATTTCATTGAGATTGGCTTATTTTTGGGAGAGTTACAGCTATTTTTGCCATTTTTCCTTAAGTTTTGGTATAAATAACTAGAGTACGTATATTCTAGTCTTACTACATCTAATCTATTCTAAGATACCACGCATCTATATATAACTGAGACATCAGGTTATTGGAAACTTTAAGGGCCTTCACAGAATCAATAGTACTTTAGTCTAAATAAAATTATTTTTATTTTGTAATGAGAAATTATTTACTAATAAATTCATTCAACATCTGCAGTTGTTTTAAATTATTAAGGAATATATTAATCTATTTATAATATACTTATAATTCTTGTATTTTTAACATTTCATATCAATGATATGCAATATTCATTTTTAGTTAAGTGAAATTTTTAAGTTCACATTCAGTTTTAGGAACAGATATTCAGACTTGTTAAATTCTATAAATAAAAAAATAGTTGTGTCTTTTAAATTTCTCACAGTAAAAATTAAATATCTTTAATTGTGCATAAAAATCAGTTTTTTTAAAAAAAGAAACTATGAAATAAAATATTTTTATATCTCAATGGAAATATTTTAATGTTTTTTAACATTTTATGAAATATTTTAATCGGCTTGTTGGAATAAAATGCTATATAAATAAAATTTTCCATTTCATTCGTATGACATTTTATTTATACAGTGTGAAAACCGATATAATGTCAAAATGCTTAGAATTAAGCCCTTTGTGCTTGCATGTCGAAAATAAATTGTGTGTCATAGCCAACATTTGTTCACTTGGTTACCACTGCCGGTACCAGGTAAAGCAGTATATCAAACTTAATGAAATGTAAAGTCAACACTCCTATTGAGGAGAAAATTTTCTTTTATCAACGAGTATATTTTTCATCAAAAATACTGTTGTCGTTACAGTAATCTTTGTATTAAGTAATGGTAGATTAAATATATATACTCCTAAAATATTAACTAATGCTAATCACCTCAAACTAATATTTTCATTTAAATTATACAATAATAGACGTTCTGTGCTAAAATTCTATGAAAAAAGTGCTAGGAAAAATTTCAGAATCTATTTAAACCTGCAATATTGATTGATTTATTCCTGTGGTTTTTCCAGGAATTTACACTAACATCCACATGATGAGAAAGGGCAAAGCTACTATCATAATTGACTTATATAACTCTTATTTATATTATTATTAATGACTTTTGATATGAAAACGACTTTTGAAGTGAATAATTTATAAATTCTTTTTTATAAATGACTTAAGATCATTATTGTGATAAGCGAATAAGTTCTGATTTCAAAATTAAATATCTCAATAGAAAGATCAATAGAATTAGGCGGTAAACAGTACGTTTATTAGCAAAACTGTAAAAAATGGTCTAAGGAAGTTCCGAAAATTTAGTGACAAAACTGTTAACAGATGGCGCTGCAATTACTATGTTATTTTATAAATAGCCTGTAAGTGCTTCGAAGTTTAAAGGGTGTCGCAATTATTGCCAAAAGATCTCTAGCTCCAACAGAATACAGCAAAACAAATAATCAAGGATTTGAAGACTTCTCAATAGTCATCCAAACTCAAAATTACACAGTTAATTAAATTCACAGCTCTGTATAACGCTCCTCAACACAAACTAACGCTTAAACAAATCAAAGACCTTTTTCCTGACAATCATCCAGTCGTCATATGAGGAAATTTTAATAGCAAAAATATTAGCTGGGGATGTAGAAACAACAATAATAATGGAAAAGATCTCATTCAAATAATTAATCAGCTTAACAATAAAGTTACTGCACCAATTCACCCTACTTACTACCCACCAAATAATCTTCATAGGCCCGACATTCTACATTTTTTCATCTCAAGCACTAGCATCCCAATAGCAGCAGACGTTCTCAACGATCTTTCCTCAGACCATGTACCAGTAATAGCAACAATAGGAAATACCCCCTTGCAAACCATAATGAAAATCTCAAAAATAGACTGGAATCTCTACCATAACATCCTCATCAGAAACAGTGAAAACTACCCGCCACCAACAGACTGAAATGAAATAGAAAACTCCATCAACAAACTTAACGAATCCTCGATCCAATCCTCTATCTACTATTCACTTACGACTTTCCCATGGATAAACTTGATAACAATAGCCTAACTGCCTTATATGCCGATGATACTGGAATAATAACAAAATCCAAAAATGTCAATCTTGCCATTAACAGACTGCAAAATAAAGCTGAAGCAATAGAAAACTGGTGCCAAAAATGGAAAGTCAAAATTAACGCCCAAAAATCTTAACTTTTAATTATTAGAGTAAGAAATAGACAAAAAATCACCAACAACTTAATCCTCTTCAACACTGAAGTTCCCATTATTAAAAAAGCAAAATATCTTGGACTCACTTTAAATCATAAACTAACCTGGGAAGATCATGTTGAATCAGTCATCGCCAAAACAAATGCATACTATAACAAATTAAAACCCTTAATAGGACCACACTCCCCAGCAACAATCAAAACTAAAAGACTCATCTACACAGCAATCCTCAGACCTATACTCACTTATGCTTCTCCTACCTGGAACACTATCAAAGAAAAAGAACTCAAGAAACTGACCGTATTTCAAAATAAAATCCTCAGAAGAATTACTAACGCCCCTTACTACATTAGAAATAAATCTATTCATCATGATCTCTGCCTCAAGCCTCTTCATAATTACATTGCCAGCATTAACCATAAGTATTATCAAAAAGCAACTCACTGCAATACTGCCAATTTCAACAGCATCTTTCAATTTGAAAACTTCAAAGAAGATATCCATCTAAGACCAGTTGCCGCCTACTACTGTAGCGATGCAATTATTTCGGGGCAGTGATACCCCTTTCCTTCTTCTTTCCTTCTCTTTCAATCAATGACTTTTAAAATCACAGGCCAACAGCACTAAAACAAGATGAATGAGTAGAAACCTTAGAGTTGGCACTCAGATTACAAGTTCAAGAAGTTTAAAGGGATCACGAGTGTTGGATATTGAAAATAGATTGGCGTAGAAATTGAAATAATGTATCCTATTGTGAACGTGTTTTTTTTTTTCTTTCTGTTACTGGAGTACCACAGATTAGAAAACAGTTTTACGGCAACAAGGCTGAGATTTCAATACCGATTCGATGTTTCACTTGGACCCGATTCGAAAACTATTCGCATGCTCTTCGCCAAACTCGAACGGATTGGCAACGTGGATGATGACCGAAAGGGAAATGTTGGGCCTCCGTAAACAGTAATCACTCCTGAAAATGCAGTCAAAGCTTGTGGAATAATTCAGCAAAATCCTAAAAAAAGCATTCGAAGAATTGCATCAAAGACTAATTTGAAGTACTCGATCCTTCGGACGTTTCTGTAAAAAATCTTAAGTCATCAGGCTATACCCATGAAAGCTGTGCGACAAAGCGTTGACTTTGTGAATCAGATTCTCACAATAATCGACAACGAAAGATTTGATGTGGGCGGCATTTGGTCACAGATGAAGCCCATTTCCATTTGAATGGTACTGTAAATAAACAAAACTGGAGATTTTGGGGGGTTCTCATTGTGTGAAGAGTACTGCATTCACCTAAAGTCACTGCATATGCTGTAGTATGCGCCAGAGGCATTATCGGCCCCTTCTTTGTGCGAGAAACGATTACTAATGAACGTTACGTTACAATTTTGGAACAATTTGTCATCACACAACTAGTGCGTCAGGATCGACCAGGTATGGACTAGTTCATGCAAGATGGAGCTCGACTACATCGAATAGCTTTATTGTATTTATTAAGTAAAAGGAATACAAAATAAAAATATAAATGTTTGCTTTCTCCATAACTTATTTCTAAATTTCGTTTATGCAAATAAATAATTATTGCAACGTAAGCCAAATTTCAATCATTATTTCTTTCAAAAAAATTTCTAGGAAAGAAGAAAAATAGTACTGATGGAAGAAAGTTTTAAGTATTTTTTTATAATGATTTATTTTGAGAACAACGTTTAGTTTTGTTACAGATTTCAGTATTTTCCAACAAAAAATGCTGAGTGTCACGGAGCAAGGCTGAGAGCCTTTATTATTCGCATGATTCTTCGAGTTAATTCTAATTGAAAATGTAAGTACACTAAATTCAACATCCCACATGTGTACCTATTTAAAATTAACTAATTTAATTGTTCCATTGATATCTTGTGTATGTTTTGTGAAAGTCTAAAGTTCGATAAAAAAAAATTAATTGGAATGATTTGATTAGTGTTGTTGTTTATCCCCCTGGTGCAGGGATACCCACACCAGGTCCAGAAGATCTGGCATAGGGTAGTATGCAGCTTCTTCTTTGGAGAGGAACCACAAGGGCAGAAGATTAACGTGACCTCTGAACACACAAATATATAACGTTTATAGGGTAGACAACAATTAATACTCCTTCCTGCAATGAAAGGACAAAGACAGGATAGAGAGAGAAAGTACATCCATCCCCGAACCGGGATACGAACATAGACCTCTTTATCCGTAGTCAGGCATGATAAACACAAGACAAGGTAGGCGGCTGATTTGATTAGTTTTAAAGGTAAGCTAAACAAAATTATTTTGTATTGCAGGCAAATGTGTGAGCAAAATTTTACTAAATATCATTCGAAGAATGTAAGTAGTGGAATTTCTGCTTTTAATAATAATATAATTTCCAATTCAATATCATGTTTTTAAAAATTAAGCTTTTTTCAAATAATAATCTTTCCTGAACAGTTAAGGATTGGCTTAAAATTTTCTGTAATTAATTTATATATATATATATATATATATATATATATATATATATATATATTAATTTGGGGGAAAGTAATCCATTATTTTTGTTAGTAAGCTGCAGTGATTGATATCTCATAAAATATCGATTAACCATTTAGTATTTATACTGGTTGAAAAAAGAACATTTTACATTAAAAAAATTATTTTTGCTCTTTTTTATTTAGTTCATTCATTTATGAGTTAAGGAGTGTTAAAAGTAGAATTTAAGGAAGAGAAAATTCGGCACACATTTTATGATTTTTATTTGATAAAGGTGAAAATACAGGCTAAAAAATTTTAATTGTGAATGGTGTTTATGGTACCGATATTGTAACAGCCTGTTAAATGCAATTTCGGTATCATCGATCAGTTTAGGTATTTTTGATATTAAAGGTGCACCTTGGAGGGGTGTATCATCATCGAAATTGTCAATAAAACATCAAAAATGATCAAAGATGACCTCTTGTTAGCAATTCTAGCATCGCCCAGAACCTAAAATTGACTTTAAAACAGTTATAAACTTTTTTTATAGTGAATAACGACGCAATCAAGAATTCATGCTTTACACATTCCAGATCTAAGACAAGTGAGGTTATTTAGATTTTATCTTCGATTAATTAGCGATCAATATATATCTATAATTATCTTCTTTTATTATATAATAATACTGAGATAATAATAAGGCTTAGGGAATTTATCTTTAGACAAATTTTGTACTGCAGTTAATTTCCCCTTAAGTTTCCCATTGGTTTGAGGATAAAATCCCCAGAAATGACCCAGTTTAAAATTACCAAACATGATTCGAAAATTTAAATGATTGGAAAAGCAAAGTGATAGCCTTGTAAGTGACTATAATCAAACAAAAAGTTTTAAGTTCAATATAAAGTAAGTGAAATTCACCACTATTCCAGCTGCAGCTGTTGTGTCTTTTAAACTCATGAGTTTAAAAGACACAACTTTAAAAGTTTTATTTTTTATTTATCTGGAACTCAGAAAATTCGAAACTTACACATTTAGTGTTACATTACTCTGCTTTTTTAAACCATTTGAGTGCTGAAGAGTTTTCTTATATATATGCTAAAAGTGGGGAATGAAATGCGTAGTAATTTTTTTTACTTTTTTTTTACCACTGTGTTTTATTTTAATTCTTAAATTATTAAAAATCACAATTGAGTAAAATGAATAAAAACTGCGATTGATATGAATTCAATTGCTCTCAATAGATGCGAAAATTATACTAACCAACAGCAGCGTCTCCGCATCTTCGATACAACACAAGAGAAGAGCTAAGGCGCTTCTCGGCATTTTTGGCGCATAACAAGCGAAGCGCGATAGCTCTTCGCCGCACTCAAACGGTTACTGTATCAAAACAGCAATGTAAAATTTCATTGAACCAAAAATTTCCTTCAACTAATAGAATAGTTGGCTTTAATTTATCTCTCTTCTGTAATATAAAATAGTTATTTAATAATCCTGAGTTATCCTATTTCCAATGATATTAAAAAGATGAGTTTCTTGATAATTTTATTGTTTATTGAATAATTTAGTAACAGCAGAAAATATATAATAAGAATGAAGACGTAATAAATAAAAAAAACTTGTCTTTTTTTCAATTCCCAAATGTTTTTAATTCTTGAATTTGATTGCCTATGAATTAAAATATAAAAAAAAATTAACTTTGATTTTTTTTTTAAATTTTATATTGCTTTTATTTCATAAAACTATGCTATGTAAATTTTATAATCTAATAACTTTATTTTCCTAAAACTGTGTAAGACAGACGAAAAGGCAACTCATCTATATTACCAATTAAAGGTATAGTAGCTAATAAAAATTTTGAGGTGATATGTTTTTCTGTTTAAACTTTTTCTATAAGAAAAATGTCTTAATTAGTATTCAGTAACTTTAGTCATCCTAAATTTTGCAGAAGTAATTATATATGAAAAATTAGTAATTAAAAAAAAACCAAGCATTAATTTGAAAAGTTCAAAGAAGAAATTTAGAAATCACCTGATGAAATTCAACTTATTATATTTGGATTAAATATACATGATATTGTTATGCACACAAAAGTGTTCAGTTTATACTATTTTCATCATATTCAGCATAAAAACTGAAAAAAACACATTTTCAAACATTCATATTTTAATTATTAATGAAATGTGAAAAGTTTAATATTCTGCTATCAGCTGTAAGTTTGGAATTCTACCATTGACTGTTTTCTACATAATAAAGAAGTGGAAAGATTGTAAGTTGTTTTTAGTGATATAACTAAATATCAAGATGCGTTAATCCAAAAAAAACGGTAGCTAACTGAAATACGAATCGCTAACTGAAATTATACAAAAAGATTAACACCAAACATGGAGTAAGGAACATAAAACACTGAATAAAGACACCATAAAACATTATCTGCTTGTTGCTAGGTTGTATACGAGAATGCCTGAGAATGTCTTTTGAATACGAGAATGTCTTTTGAAGCGATGCATCCAAATTCGATATGTTTAGAAGTGGTATACCCGCGCGACGTTATATTTCTTTTAAAACCCACCAGAATAGATCCAATGTTGAGGCATGGAAACAGATCAGTAATAGTCTGAAGGGATTTTCACTATGATGGGCATCGTCCCTCTCGAACACATTGCTGATGCACCGGGTAAAAATACTGATAAAAAAAAACATTTAGATGAGCGCCTGTTGCGTTATGATCGTAAAAAAAAATATCTCTCGTGGATGGATGTTTAAACAAAATAATGATCTCAAACAGATTTCTAAAATGGTAAAAATTTGGCTTTCAGCTAAGATAGTTTAAAAGAGATCGAATCCGTCACCTGACCTGTGTGAAGCTAGTTAACTTTATACTTCAATGCAATCTAAAAGTTCTTTTGTGCGAATCTAAAAACCATCGAAAAAAGTCAGGGCATGGAATTATTATTCAAGGACTTCGAATGAGCGAAAGCCATTAAATTCCCCTTAGAAACCCTTATTAATTTCATGTCCAGATAATGTACTGTAATATTCAGATCAAAGGTTATGCAAACAAATGTAGAAAGCTTACCATGACCTACACTGCTGGTCACCGTAAATGCAACACCCTGAAGGAAGCATGCAAAAAAAAATTAAATTTACAACATGCATTAGTGGAGGTGAGATATGTAAATCATTAGAATTTCAGTGCAGATGCACATCAAGCACGAATATGGAGCCACTTCAAAGCTCTATTTAAGGCTTTGAGATTTGAACGATTACATGCTTGGCAATTGTGTATTTTTTTTTTTTTTTTCAAAACAACGATCTATTATACCTCATTGAAAACAGAGATCATTTTTTTGATCAAGTATCTGAGTTCAACAAAGAAAAAAAAGATTGTGGCCTAAAGAGATTGTGGATTATCTTTCAGGGAATTCAGTAGTCGTTTTCGAAGAAGCTTAACAACTGTAATGCAGATAGGTGATATGCAAAAGAGTACGACGGAACGACGTGTCCGATCGCTTCCACCTCAATGCACCATTTCACGTGATGACAGGAAAATTGTGCGAACGGCAGTGACGGATCACTCAGAAATATCGCAAACCACAGAACTGCACATTCATTCTGTAATGCATCATCCAGTGTCTGCGCGTATCATTCGACGCTGTTTACAGTAGAGTGGTCGGTCTGCAAAACAACCATTGCTTCGTCTACTCTTGACGCAGAAGCACAGACAGCTCCGCCTCCAATAGTCTGATGAAAGAAGGATGTGGACGGCAGAATGGAATGAAATTGTCTTTACTGACGAGTCACGCTTCTTTCTGCAACACCATTATGGTCCCATTTGAGCCTGGTGACACCATCTTATAGAGGATGCTTAAAAACTGCGTTATGCACCACCACATTGGTACTGTGCCGGGCATTATGGTATGGGGCGGTATTGGATATCACTCTCGCACTCCTCTAGAACGTAATTAAGGTATTTTAAACAGCCATCGTTACATCAGGAGGTTTGGAGCAATTGTCCTTCCTTACCTTCAGGGCTTGCCCACAGCCGTATTTCAACAGGATAACGCGCGACTACACATGTCACGCCTTATTCAAGGGTTCTTCGTCAATCGCCAGATTGAATTGCTTTCCTGGCCGACTCGCTCTACGGATCTTCCACAAATGGAAAACATGTGGTCTGTGGTTACTCAACGATTGACCCAGATTTTATCCCAATCTACTGCACTAGAACAACTTTGGCTACGTGTGGTAGCTGCTTGGGAGGCTGTACCCCAAGAATACATCCAAAGTTTCTTAATCAATGCCGAGGCATGTGGTAGTGGTGATCTCCAACAACGGCGGCTACTCTGGCTACTGATTTTGGCAGAAACCCCACTTTACATAAGTCTATAAATTTAATCGTTTGATAATTGGTCGACATGTTATCTACAAAATAAATTTTGTTTTATGATATCTCTTTTTTTCTTGGTGTGTTGCAATTTGGGTGGTCAGCATTGTAGTTGTAGAACATCGCTCATCAGAAAAAAATGTCTCAGGTTTGATCCCAGCCACTGTTACACAACAGGAGATGCAAGTTGCGTTTCTGCATTCTCTAATGCACGTCGGTCGTAATGATTGTTTGGGAGTTTTCCGTGTTTTCTCTCTTTCGACCCATAAATATCGCCCTTTATCTATAAAAAGTCTCGAGAGGCAATTTATGCAGTGCAGTACGAAAATTATAAATGCCTAACTGCAAGCATTATCCATTAAGTTGTTCATTACCCAAAGTCAAAAAATAGTTATATATTGCTGTATTTCATTTGATACAGACGATAAATTTTAAGGAAACTGAATCACATCTCAAAATGTTTGTCAATGTTTCTTTGCAAATATTTTATATTCATACATATGTTTCAAATGTTTTAATTTGCATTTTATTAAGCTTTAAAAAATTACAAATTATAATGTAGCATATTTTACTTAAGAAAATTTTCTTAACCAGATATTTTAAACAAAACCATACATTTTAAAATTTGTGCATATTATTGAAATTTCGCTTCCTACCACAGAAGCATTGTATGATATTCCCTTCACAGAGTTAATAAATAACTAAAAATGTATATACTTCAAATTTGAAAAGCATCTGTGACATTAAAGTATACAAGTGTTTGATTATAATGAATCGCAAAATTACAATAAAATTGATAGACTTACCAAAACACTCTCTATTTTAAAAAATGTTAAAAACTCTCCTATAAATAGAAACTTTTGATTTATAAAATTAACTTAATAGTTTTTACATAATTAATAAATTCATGCAATTTTCATTTATAATAATATATTTCGCTTAATTTCACTAAAATAATATATTCGTCATCATTTACTAACTTACAAATACTACATTTTTCGGAAATAGAATACATTTTTATATTTGATCATGTGTGAGTGTAATTATTTCTGTTAATTAACGTGTGTAAAGTACATGTTATCTGTACATAGATATAACTATAGGAAATTTAAAATACAGGCTCCAGATAGGAATATTTTTCCCCGCTGTCTTTATGATTCAAAACATAAAGGTTACTTTTGAAAAATAAAGAAAAACTATATGCATATATATTTTCTAATGGCGAGGCACTGGGTGAGTGGACCCATCGCACACAACAAGGCCGGAAACTGCTACTCATTTTAGAGTTACCCGGTGGGGCACCTGTGAACCAAGTCACGGAGGTACAATTAGCATTACCCACGTTACACTACCACAAACCCCTTTATAGGGCGGGTCATATTCATCCATCATCTCAGAAGAAAAAAAGACAAAGTTACAGAGAGAGAAAAACGTTCATACCCAAACCGGGATTCTAATCCGGGAACAACAGCCCAGGAGTCAGAAACGCTAACTCAGCCTTTGGCGGGGATATATATATATAAGCCGGTTTGTTTCGCTAATTCCACTATTTCATCCATATCGACAGTGTCCAATGTCTTCGCTCCAACTTAAATCTGACCAAATGTTCTTCCATACTCCTTTCAAAGATCCTTCTGTTATCTCATTCCAAGAAAGGTTTATGTTTTCTACAGCATTCATGATATTGTAGTTTTTCCAAAATTATCTTATTGATTGCTTTTCTCTGTCTGTTTTTTCAAATATCAGCTTAAATGTTCACCGCAAGTAATAAGCCTTAAAATTTGATATGGTCCATTAGTTAGCTTGGTCCATTAATTGAATTTAGGCAGTAGTTTTAGGCGGAAGAAAACCACTTCGACTGGAATGCAAATTGTTAAGTCTGATTAATTGTGGTGGCTTGGAGCATTATCAATTAATAGAAGTGCTCTTTTTTCAAGTTTTTTAATTTCGTAATAACGTTTAAAAGACGAGCAGAAATCTTCAGTGAACCAATCCTGAAAAATCTTCACAGTTATCCATGGTTTTTTATTAGACTCCCATATTAGAGGTAAAGTTGATTTAGATATGCCTTTCATCGCTATTGGGTTTTTAGAGCAGTAAACTAGTAGTGGTTTTAATTTGAAATCTCCTCTTGCGTTACCACCCAGAAGAAGTCCTAAGCGATATTTTGTAGCTTTAAATCCTGATGCTTGTTTCTCTTCACGGGATAGAATTCATTTTGTCATTCTTTTCCAAAACAGACCTGTTTCATCAACATTAAAAACAAATTCTGGAGGATAGTTTCCTTGCTTAATTATTGTTTTTAATGTCGCTGGGAATTCAGCCGCCGCTTTCGTATCACCACTTGCTGCTTCTCCTTTAATCTTTATGTTGTGAAGATTATTTCGATGTTTAAATATACAAAACCATAATCGACTAGCAACGAAAGTTTCACTTATGTCACTTGCCTCAGCCTGAATGAAATTAAAAATTCTTCTAGCTTTTCCATTATGATAGATCGGCTTAATGCCATATTGGTTTCAATTCCGTCGTCAATCATTATAGTTGTTTTCCATTTACTCTATAATCTTATTTCTTGAACGCGTAATTGTAGTCGCAGAGTTTGACGTAGTTGCAGTTGCCAATGACAGTATTTTTTCTTTATTCTTAAGAATTGTCCTTATTTTGAAATTGCCTAATTCAGTGCAGCACTAGTTTGAGATTGACATTCACCAGAATCTAATCTTCTAATCACTTGTATTTTAGTTTCCAATGAGATGCTTTTTCTGGTTGCTTTCTTTTCTTGTTTTTTATTATCACCCATGATAAAAACTAAATATCATAATATTTGTCACTGAATTAATCGTTATAGTATTATACTTACAATAATGTCCACAAATATTTCAAATGATAAAAATACGTCCGTGCAGCACCGCACCAAACAAGAAACACAACTACACTGTTTCGGATATGCCATTTGGAAACCTAGCGCTGCGCACAATTTCGGGGAATCCCCAGGTTGAAATAAAAGAGCGCTAAACCGAAACAGCGTTAAGCGGGGTCTTACTATATATATATATATATATATATATATATATATATATATATATATATATATATATATATATATACACGTGTGTGTCTGTGTGTGGAATTATTTTCATTTTCATTCTCCTGTTGAGTATCAGATTGTATAATCAAACAAATTTTCTCATTTTCTCATTTATTAAAAATATGTAGCATTTTTAATGTTTTCTACTTTTATGAATGAATTTTAGAAATATTATGTAGGTTTCATTTTATATATTATTTTATGATACGAATTTTTTCGTAATTTCTTTTACTGATTTTAATTTGCAAAATATGAAAAGTTGTTTATTGACCTTTGCATCAATTTTAATCATTTTGACGATTTTGTTATAAGAACGATTAAACTTGTAATCTACTTATTGGCGCATCTAAGTGTATGTACACCTCCAAACAGCCCAATACGCAACTGAATTCAAAGTGAAGGTTAAAAAATTTTCTAAAGAAATATTCCTATAATACGCAGTCTTAGATAACACGGTAAACATCGTCGACTTTTTGCGGACTTTATAACTGTTCTTGTTTTCCTCTTTGGGCAGATTTTTTATCTCCTACTTTTTCTTTTCATTTCTTTCTTTAAAAGTGTGATGTTGAGAGCCATGATTGGATGGCTGCCAAACACGGGACAAACTCGTGCTATTGAATATACAGAAACGGTGAAAAACAGTTCACTCTTTTCTTGACTTGTTGCTTCGTTATCTCAGACTGAAAGGAGCTGACTCTGTATGACTCCCGTTCACGTTGAATGTTAATTACGAGTTCACTGAAGACGGTTGATTAGAAGTCATTCTCGAATTTAACGATTCAAGTAAATGAGGAGAGCCCCATACTGCGATTCTCTTATCATTACCACTATTTATTATTCAATTTTGTCATGAAAAAAATTAAAACTAAATTGATATTGACTGAAAAACTAGAATTTTTCCCGCAGATTACTTTCCCAGTTTTAACTTCACGGATCAACAGTCTAGCCAGTTTTTATAACCTCTCCATATCTTTTGGGAGATTTAATGATTCTTGAGAGTTATAGATAAGAAGTGAATTATGAGAATTCGGTTGCTAAGCGTGAAACGGGAACGAATTACTGAAGCTCTCATTTCCTTATTTTGACTTCACTAAATATGTCTTCTGTAAGTTCATAATATTCTGGTTGATAATATTATTTCTGTCTGTAAATAACGAGGTGTTAATCGGTTGTCGTAGATATTTTTAGTTGACGAGCAAGACGAGTCTTCTACCCAAGAATTAATTTCAAAAGGAATTAGAAAATAGCATTTTTGGAGCACATTTCTAAAAATTATTTTAATTAAGAGCTTGCAAGAAAATATAACTGACGTCAACTTAGAAACTTCAATTGACGCCCTTATTAATCATGCTTTTTTTAATAAGATAACTTTAAAATTTAAAACAAGAAGTACTTTGAAGCCAAATGGGATTTAATTTGCTAGTAACTTAAAATTTGCTTAAATAAGAATTTTCAAACCTTTATTTTTAAATTGGATGCTTTAAAACTAATGTATTAAAAAAACACGATAAAAATTTTTCTACAGTATTAAAAATAAATCATCAAACATTTTTAAGGACTAGTAAGTCTCTTATCAAGACTTAGCTATGAATAATGTAAAAAATTTATTTATTAATAGTAAATAAAACATTGATAAAGCACTGGTATTTTATGCTAAATAAGGAAAGAGAATTATATGCATAGTTGACTCTACAATTACTTAACTTTATTTTTCTCAATATAAAAAGTATCACATATTCTAACGTATTTTTTAACTCCCCATTAAAAACAACGTTATGTCTATTTCTATTATTTAATTAATATATAATTATTATAAAAGCTTAAAATGGCTTCTAAAATTATATATCTTGCATAGTCATTATAATATCTCTCATATAGGCGTGAATCAATATTTTTACAATTATTTTTTAAAAAATGAATAAAAATTATCAAACACATTTATCGAAAACCCTCAAGAGATAATTACAGTTCAAATCATATAAATTTATCACATGATCTTATCATATCTCCTGTATGTGACGATGAGCTTTGATATCAAACGAAATAAACTATGATATTGCATGGAATGCATTTATGAGTCTCAATATTTTTGCAATTTTCTTCATTGAATTTTTTTTTCATCTCAGAGTTTTTCGAACAGCGAAAAAATTCAGCGTTCAAAATTTTAATTCCTTAAAAAAATAAACTTGATTTGATGTAAATGTTTTTCAGAATTCTTAAATTTTTTTCACTTTCTTAGTTTTATGATCTTATTTAATTTTTTGCTTACTTGTTGTTGATGAAGTTATATTAATGATAATTTATTTAAATTTCAAATCATTATAAAAATTCATCAAATAGTCTTTATTCTCTTTGAGTCCACACGAAGCATATTTCAGTGAAAATCGGAAGCAGAATCATGAAACAGAAAAAATAGTCATTGTAAAAATAGCAAATTTTTCTGCTTCCGTGTAATAAGGAATAGTAGATTAAAAATAGTTAAATGTAATTAAATAGTCTATGATTTCAGAATTCAAGGTTCATTTCAGGAGAAAACTTTATAAAGAAACGCACTTCTTGAACTGACAATTTAATAACTAACCAAGGCTTATGAACTAATGATTATAATTGTTCTATTAAATTGGTCAAATAAAAAATAATGGCTGCGTTAGACAAAAATATGCTAAATAATTTGAATGTAATAAATAAATAATAAAAGAGATATATATATACTATGGCAGAAATAACGGTCTCTTACTAATGTGTGTGTGTGAAAATAGTAATCCTACTGTCAAATCACATTTCACTGACAATAGGAGTCTACATCTGAACATTGTGAAACCCACCTGGGAAGTCTAATAAGCTTGAGTCCCATAAAATGCTTATTTGAAATAACATGTACTTATTCATGTACATATTAATAAAATATTTAATGGATAATTTTGCTTAAACACTTATGGAAATGAGGGAGCAATCATTCAAGTTGTATTACTTATTGAACTCTTAACTACTGGTCCTTGTATTGTATCAGTGATAGCTTTCTTATTCAATACAATTCTATGGATTATTTTCATCTGGTAGTTAAATGTGTGCTTTTTGAAAAAAAAAATACAAGAATTTCGATTCCGTTCATATTTTATTATGGAGGATTGGTAGTACATTTCTGCTTTGCACATACTTTTTTATCTAAATAAGTGTTTGGTCAGTTTCCAAATTGATGACTAGTAACTTAAGAATATGATTATCTATTAAATTACTCTTTTAGAGAATATGCACTTTGTTAACATCACAAGCAACATTGAACAAAGTCTACGCTTTTAAACAAACAAATATGCAACTTCAAGTGATATTTCTTTGAATTATGTTTTTATGCTTTACTATCATTCTCATATATTATTTATAAATTAAAAAACTCACTAATGAAATGGAGCTGCCACTCCAACATTACTATATTTCTAAAATAATTATTATTTGTTATGAGCTCGTTACGCCAAAATATCCCTTTCCTATTTGTCATTAAACTATTTCTTTCCAAGACAGGGGCAAGTTCACGACGCTCTGGTCTTCTTTTCCTCCGAAATTCTGACATTATTTGTTAAATAGTGATAATCATGAGTAATGTTGCCACAACTTTTGTGATTTTAATCATAAATAATTTTAAATGGACAATACTGAATAGTTATTGTACGATTTAGTTCTTCTGGCACTTAAATGTAAATCATTCTTTTAGAGATTGTGCAATAAGAAATAAGTTTTTTTTTTTATCATTTTACCAAGTGAGATGACAGCTGCAAGGTTTGTACCATAATCATGGTTTCAGTAATTTTATTATTCGACCATTTCTTCAAATATAGATATTAGGAGTGATTCAAAATCAATTTAAGCGTTACAAGCCATTAAATTAAAAAAGGGACAATCGAGCGTCAAATGCGTAACCATCATAATTAACATGCACTTCATTTTGTAATGAAATAATATCGTCTTGAATGCAATGCTTTCCTTCCATCAGTAATTTCACAGTCGCATCATTGGCACTGCATTGCGTTTTATAAACATTGCTATATAATCATCAAGAAAATATTTTTAACTTTGATTTAATTCCTTTTGTAACTTATTTTAACTTATTCATATGGTTATTAATGGCATTGATAAAAAGCTCTTTATTACCTAACAATAACTATCAACATCGTTACATATTTAATCATAAAAATTATTTCACCCAAGAATTTTAAAATCGAACTTTATGATTTTGCGCGTAAATTTAAAAATATACAATTTGCTTGTAAAATTTTCGCTTTATTTTTAAATTATTTTTCTCATTCATTTTATTATTCCATGTTAAATCATTGATGTCATGTGCTTAAAATTTATGCGTTTTTTTTTTCCATCTATTCTTAAATTTTCATTTGCAAATAATAAGAACTTCTTTTTTTTTTTAATTTTACTATTCTTTTTCAGTTTTTTCTTTTTAATTTTACGAAAACACAATTTTCAGGTCTCGTGTTTTTCTCATAGAAAAGCAAAAATAGTGTGATTATTTTTCAGATTGTTTATAAAAATTTCCTACTGTTATATAACAATAATGTTTTTTTTATGTATCTAAAAGTAGATCTTTGGTTTTTATGGCAATCTAGTTTTGATTAATCTTCATCTATGAAACCAAAGAATGTAAATTTCAGCATCTGTGATGTAATTATCCATGTTTTTAGTTTTCGAAGCAAAGTTAACATAGAAATAAGAAAATTGACTATACCATGAAAATATTTCTCGATCAGTAAATGTGTCACTTCAGTAGTTTTCACTAAGCAGAGATTATTTGCTATCATTGGTGATGTTAGGCTAAAATGAATTTAATTAAAAATCTCATGAAATGACAACTTTTAAAAAAGTTAATTATAAAGAATATAAACCACGTAGTATTTCAAGTCGACATTTAAAATGATATTAGATTAAAACTTAACATATGTTAGAAAAAGCAAATACCACTTTAATGTGTGATACACATAATTAGTTCAAACAAGTCTTGCTCTGTATTAAACGTCTAACAATTTGTATTTCATTTTTCATATAAAATACTATCATAGAAAGAATGTAATTAAAAAAGATTTATAAAAGGTCTATCACATTATCTCTGAAAAAACTTTGGACTGTGTTAAGCATGTGTGATGGATCTCTTTTATTTAAAACAATACTAGTTCTTTCAAAATATGCTTTGATATTAGAAAAATAACATTTTAGTACTAACTTCTTATGCATTTTATCAGTGACTTACACTCCTTTGCCAATGAAGACAGAGTAAAATTAAAACTTTTGGATATACACCTTGTGTTATAATTAATAAATCATTATGAAAAATAACTATTACCACCTAATACCGAGAAATATCACATAATGATATTAAGTTTATGGTGGCTATGTGACTTCTTAAATACGAAAAGCCTCTCATGAAATCTCTTCTGAAAAAATAAACTCATATATCTGCATATTTGGAAAATGTTCTGTTAAATCTTATCTGCCTACTTTTTTTTATAAAATGTGATATCAAGGCTAGTATGCTTCTTTCCTAAATGGTAGCTTGGTTTCAAATCTTGATGGCATTCAATTATTGTTGGTTGATACTGTATTTTTTTCTTTTATTTAAATTTCAGTGGCCGAGTGCTAAAACGCTCTATCCTCTTCATTTTCTTAAAAAAAAATTAGCAAATGAGGAAAATACAAAATCAGCAAATGCAATTTTCTATAATATACATTGGAAATATTTCTATGTGGATGAAAATATTTCTATAATATACATTCCCATAAAATTTCTATGATTTCATATTTCGGAAAACTAGAATTTATAGGAAAAACTTATGTAATCAATTTTCTATAAATTAAAAAAATTTATTGAATAATATGTCTTGAAAACAATTTATTGCAAGTAATGTTGGTAAAAAATACTAAATACATCCTATATACACTTTTGGCCACCCAAATTGCAACACCAAGAAAGACAGGTTATCTCAACAAAATTTATTTTGTAGATAAAAAGTTGACCAAGTATCAAGTGTTTAATTTATAGACTGCTGTGAAGTGTTGGTTCCTGCCAAAATCAGTAGCCAAAGTAACCCCGATTGTTGGAGATCACCGCTGCCACACGCCTCTGCATTGATTCAAAGAGACTTTGGCTTTGTTCTTGAGATACAGCACACCAAGCAGATTCCACACGTTGCCAAAGTTGATCTCGTGTGGCAGGTGGGGATATAATCTGGGTCAATCATTGAGCCACCATGGACCACATGTTTTCTATCAGTGGAAGATCCAGAGCACGAGGCGGTCAGAAAAGCAATTCAATCTCGCGATTGACGAAAAACCCTTGAACATTGCATGCCACGTGTGGTCGCTCTTTATCCCGTTGAAATACGGCTCTGAGAAGCCTTGAAGGTTAGGAAATACAACTGGCTCCAATACCTCGAAGATGTAGCGATGGCTGTTTAAAGTACCTGCAATGCATAGTAGAGGAGTGCGAGAGTGATATGCAATACCTCCCCATACCTTAATACCCGGTGCAGGACCAGTGTGGCGGTGCATAACGCAGCTTTTCAGCATCCTCTAAAAGATGGTGTCTTTAGACTCGAATGGGACCATGATGATGTTGCAGACAGAAGCGTGACTCGTCAGTAAAGACAATTTCATTCCATTCTGCCGTCCACATCTTTCGTTCATCGGACTATTGGAGGCGTAGCTGTCTGTGCTTCTACGTCCAGAGTAGACGAAGCAATGGTTGTTTTGCGGACCGACCACTCTACTATAAACAGCGTCGAATGATACGCGCAGACACTGGATGATGCATTACAGAATGAATGTGCAGTTCTGTGGTTTGCGATATTTCTGAGTGATCCGTCACTGCCGTTCGCACAATTTTCCTGTCATCACGTGAAATGGTGCATTGAGGTGGATGCGATCAAACACGTCGGTCTGTCGTACCCTTCTGCAACCAGCGATCACATATGCGCATTACAGTTGTTAAGCTTCGTCAAACACGACTACCGATTTCCCTGAAAGGTAATCCTCAATCTCGGTAAGCCTCTCGGTAGGATTTCCTCTGTCGAACTCTGGTTCTTAATCTAAAAATGATCGCTGTTTTCTACAAGACATTATTAATGTGTTTTTTTTTTCTTTTTTTTTTTTTTTTTTTTTGAAGTATAACACAAGAAAAACACAATTGTGGTGCCCCAGGCACGCATAATGTGCGTCTGGGCAGGAATTCTAATCATTTGCATATTTTATCTCCGCTAATGGATATTTTAAATTTCATGACATTTGCATGTTTTTTTCAGGGTGTTGCATTTACAGTGGCCAGCAGTGAATATTATTCCAGGGATCTACATTTTTAGTTAATCATTCACGCTGACGAAAAATATTGTATAAAAAATTATTGAATAAGTCGAAATTCCAATCAAAATTAACTTCATTTCAGCTCTAAAATCTATTCGTTATATTTAAATTTCATTACATTAAAGAGCTTCTAATAAAAAAAAACTCTATTAAACATTTGGTCAAGAGCTTAGAAAATTGTCCTTGTGTTTAAATTGCTAATGTATAACAGTCTAAGATGAGTTGTTTAATTAAAACATTTGAAAATTAAAAATAATAATGTATGGAACTTGAACTGATGAAAACATAAGTTTATTTTCCATCAGTAGTCTGTATTCTAAAACAGCATTACATTTTTATATGGATTTTTTCTTATAAGGAAAGAAATTCTTGTAAAACCCTTTTTTCTCAATAATGTGAAAGTATTAATTATACAAAGAAGTTTTCTAAGTTCTGTCATTTATCTTTTCTAAAAATTTATTTGTACTGTTTTCATACAGTTTTATGCATTTTTTCATGCAAAATATTTAAATTTTAAAAAAGTTCACTAAATTCATTATTATGTATCATTCAATATTGATCTTTGTACTTAGTTTAATTAATGTTGGTTGTTTCAAACATAAATCAATACTTAATGCTTCCATTTAAAAAAGATTTCCATTTTTAAGTGATGTCATTATTAATAATAAAAACACAAAAATTAATAATTAATTTTTGAATTATATCCAAAATACCTTCAGAGCTCTGGAAATTGCAGCGATACTTAACCACATTGAATAAATTCCTCGTCTCTTTAAGATTCTTTGTTCAGTGTATTCTTTCAAGCTATTATAAAACCAACTTATATTTTTATTTACTTTTTCTTGCATTGTTTAATCTAAAGAACCTATTTATGTAGCACCTGAGATTTATCCAATAAAAGATTTCTAACTTAAGCGTCGACGTGCTGTCTTCCTCGGTGATCTTGGCACGGAGGTAAGAGTCTAGACTGCTTGGCTCTGCACAGTAATCAGGCAGGCTAGAAGCCAGGTAAGAAAGCGTGACTTGATCCCTGAAATTCGGGGAATCAGAACCCCTTGAGTATCAAATCTGGCGACATTCCCTGTTCTATAAAAACGCTTCTGAAAAGGTGAATGAAATGAAGCTGGTGTCCAGAAAGGTGCTCTTATCCAGTAACAAGCTGCATACCCTTATCTGGAAGTGGAGTCTCTGCTTTTAGATCGTTTCCATGAATTCAACTTTACAAAGGTAGACTTTAATTGTTGAGGATGTAATATCTATTTAGACATGCCCTATAATTGATTTCTTACGTATAAAATCATTCCTCTATGCATTTTTAATCTATTTTTTGAGAATCTTCAAAACAAACGCCAACATATTGAGCAATTATTTCAGTGACAATGACAATTAATACAAATATTTTCTTCCATAAGTTGGATAATAATTGTAAATTTCCAAATTAAAAGTACCTCATTTTTAAAAAATGAATTAAAGAACTTTTGCAGAAAAAGTTTCAAGATCAAGAAGTACAATAAAACTGTCATCATAAACTTATCTAGTTTTTCAATAGGGAAATATTCACCGAGACAATTCTTTACTGAAGCCTTATAAGATTATTAAATATAAAGTTATCATGGAAGCTATATATTTATATTTTTATTTAATTGAGAAATCTTTAAACAGTGAAAAAAAAACTTTTTTCACTAATTGCAAATATTTACGTTTTTATTGAAACCTACTACAAAAAACAAATTTGTACTTTAAAATATTTTGAATTCAAGTGATTTTGTGAGTAGATATCATTCGAATAGAGTGAATGCTATAATTTCATTGATATATATTGGTATCCTTTAAACATGAAAAATTTTTTGTTATAAAGGGCTTTTCAGAACAGAAATTCATGATGTAGGTAGCTAAATACTTCCATTCTCGACTTCCATGACTCGGTATCTTTAAGATAGTTAAATCAGGAATTAGTAGCTTCTTTGAGCTGCTATAAATAGGAGCTAATAACTAAAATTAATCATTGAATTTGAGGTACTAAGCAGAAAAAAATTTAAATAAATATTTTTGTGAGATTTTTTGATATCAAAATTGAAAACTGCTCTATTATTCGAATTAGCACTAAGAAAAAAAGCTTGCTGGCGTTCCTATCACTGCATTTTTGTTCTTTCATAAGTAACTTTTGTGATCTATCTACGCCTGCAGTAAACAATTTTATTTTATCAAGGCTCTCATCCTTATCATATCATGAGAAGATTCTTCCACTCATATTTTACTCTTTTAGCGAAAGAATAAAGCTATTAGCTTTATCGTTCGTTATCTCAATATCCGGTAGAGGAGAAAACTGTCGCTGCAAATGCGTCTCTGCTTTCATGAAGAAAATAATAAATAAGCTATTCGACAGCGGTAATAGTTATGAAATTCATGGTTGTAAATTTTCTTGCGTAATTTGTCTGATTTTTTTATTTTTTTAATAATGGGCTCATGCAATAAAAACAAAATAAAAAATTTAATAAAATTTTAGTGCTAGAAGAAAGATTTTAGTGCTTACCAGTAAGGATATAAAAATTTGAGGAGCCAACCCTCTATACAAATAAATACATATACTTTATATTCATGTATAAACTAAAACAGTTTCTATGGGGCTTTTGCTTAAATCCTCAGAAAGTAATTGCTTTTCCTAGAAGCTATGCAATACCTACTCATAAAATGGTTAAATTATATATTTTTTTAATTTTGCGAAATTGGGAAATAAACATTAATAGGTATTTCAATTTCCATTTAAATTTACATTCATATAAAAAAAATTGTAAAAATATAATATTTTTATAGTTGCAAAAAATACCTCTAAAAAGTTTCATAATTACATTAATTGTCTCACAGTTGGTTCAAATGTTATCCAGGATAAGGAGAAAAATACATTACTTCTTAATTTACTCACACTTCTAGAAGTTAAGAACTCAAGGAGAAATGTTAATTTTAGAAGCCTATCTGAATTAAAGAATCAGAAATTTGCTTTAGAAGTTGATGGCATTTTGTGCAAATATATAACATACCAACCTGAGCAACCAACCATTCACGATTTTGTGTAGAAGAATACAGATAAAAGAAGCAATCAAATAAGAAATCATCATTGAGCAGTATTTTTGTGCATGTAAGAGGAAATGAAAAGTGTTTAGAACTTCAGTGCATTTTATTTGTAAGACAATTATATTTCTATGACTTTTAAGAAACGATCAGAAATTTAGAGCATTGGACTACTACTAGGTGAATTGAAGCAAGATAGCAAAAATTGATATTGCACAATTTCCCGGTGCTCATCATTCTTAATTTTGCAACTATGGACACAACTTACTAAATAGCTAACACCAACTAAATAGCTAACTATAGAGCTGTGTTTGGACATTCAAGGGTTATGATACCCACGGAAAATTGATATATTGTTGCTACAACAGAGCGGTGTTGAAAATCGGTTTCCCTGCGATAGTTGTTGCTAAGATGATATCTGGAACTATATTATGCGCAAATATCATCAAAATAGTAATAGACTTATTGAAAGCATTGAATCTAAAATTGTGAAATGTATATAGTAATGGACTGTATACTACATATACTATGAGTTTGCATTAACCTATCAATATTAAAATACATTTTTCCCCACATGCCTATCAGCAGTTATTGAATGTGGCAAAGTTATTTTTTAGATGACTCGATATTTGATCTGAGACCCAAAAACAAGCGAGTAAATGTCTGGAAAACGTTAGACGTACGATATCTGTCTAAGAATGTCCCTGAATATTACACATTTTCGAATGGAAATGTTATGGTCTGGAATTGGATTTCATTGAGATAACGCATTCATGAATGAGGTTTTATGGGTCTGTATGATATCAAAAAGAAGTCCTAGATCGTACTGTAAAAGATCATCTTACTTTAAGATCTACACCATGTTGACAAAATGCTTCTATTTTGGTTTTAGCGAACGAACTGTTCTGTTGAACTGTCATTGTCAAAGACAACCTGAAATGTAAAAGTAATTTGCTCGCATAGAGAGTTGCTAGCATAAAAATCAGATTTGAATCTTACTGAAAATCTTTCAACTGCCTTTAGCCGTGTTATGTGCACATGTTTCTCCCTCTCTATCACTCTCCCAAACTTAGAAAGTATTCAACTGGAAAAATGGCAATTGATTCTGCAGTGGTAACTCACATACATTTAATAGTACGCATCATCAAACACTTCTAATTTTTCATGCTGATAAGACTCTTTCTCATGCTCTTACTTTTATTACAATGTTGTTTGAATTAATAATTTTTGAATTCAAATCTTTTGTTAAGGACTCCAATAGGATCATCTTATAAAGCATGAAACTCGTCATTTCTTTCATCTCTATAATTCTTTGTTTTACAACATGAATAAACATTTATGCCACCTTCCTGACCTGTCTCATAATTAATGCTTGTCGATTTCCTCTTATTTTATCGTCCTGTGAATAATATTAGAAAATCCTGGTATGAATTTTAAAGTAATCATTTCCACTAGAAATTATTATAGTGCATGCAGTCTACATGCAATTTGCATTTATTTAAAAGAACAAAATCATTACATGAACTTTATTGTGCACCCAATGAAAAATGGATGCAATAAAAGCAGTATGAGGTGTTTTGATAAAATTTTACTACGAATTTGATTACGCAATGAACTAAATATCAATTCACTTTAGTATATTGTCTGGATGATTCAATATCATTTACTCAGGCTGCAGATTTAGTCGACGTAAATTTTAAAACTCCAATAATAATTTGATATGACTTTAATTTATAATTATGTAGGGTTACTCAACGAATTTTTAAGATTATAATTAACTAGAGTTAAGAAATTTTTTCAAAATAGTTGGATTAAAATATGCATGGAAACAATGATTGGATTAAAATATGCATGTATTAAATACTGTATTAAAGAAGCAGGCGCAAAATTTCTATGGTATACAAAAAATGAAGTTCAAATGCTTCTTGCTTCTACTCTTAGATTTTTAAAAAACTAGATCTTGCGCTAGTGACGTCATAAAATCACTTAATCTACTTTCTACTCTTATTAAACGATATGCAAAATCTCTGTTTGATTTTCATGGTTCTTATTAACTAATGATAAGTATAATATTGATATAAATTATTTTCATCTTCTGAATTAAAAATTTGCAGCATATTTATATAAATATTTAGGCTACTTCGTTATATTGATAATTAAATTTACAGAAACAAAAGCCCAAAGAAAACAGCATCTTTGACTTCAGTAGAAAGAAACAGATTAGGTACAGTCATTTTGTGCTCCTTTTATTTAAAAAAAAATCCAAAGGGATTTTATACAAGTCTACTAATTTTGAAACTATTATTTCTAGTTTTTAATCTGTTATTTAAATCATTTTCATGATCTAATTGATGTAAGGGTTGCATTGAAACATTTTCTATTCTTTATTTTCTCCAACGCATTATAATTTTAATACGACTTGTAGTTCTTGTTATTGAATTGCTTAAAAAGCTTTAAGCAGTTAAAAATAAATTATATGAAATAGGTGTTTAGAATATTTGACTTATTAGTAATATTATTTTTCCTTAATGCGTATCACTTAATCACTTAGTTATTAAAGATCTCACACAGTATTAAACACACAATACTCTGTGTGTGTGTGTGTGTGTGTGTGTGTGTGTGTGTGTGTGTGTGTGT
>JAPDSC010128244.1:81637-94177 GCA_026290005.1 Latrodectus geometricus
AACGATTAAATGTCAGGAATTTAATATAATTGAAAGTACAAAATATGTATAATCTATACTACACTTTTAAGCTTCTAACTTTTACTTCGGTTTTGAGAATTATTTTCTATTTTTAACTGGTAAAGGTATTAGAGAAGAAGATTATAAAAAATCCATAGAAGCATGATTTTTCATGGTTTTCGTTTAGTTCCGATGAAAGAAAACATTAATGTAATTAACAAACTATAAAATTCTTAAATTTAATTTTTCTCTTATATATTCATGCAACTCATGATATAATGATAATATAAGGATGTCATAAACCATCTAAATCTTCTCAACTTTTATATGAAAAGAATTTTTTTATGCATAACTTTTTAAAAGTCTGAAATAATTATAAATGATAAAAATTTAAAAATTAGTCTCTAAATTTAAAAATATAATTAAATATACAAATCTTTTAAATTCCATTTGATTTTATTAAATCAAATTGAAATCATTTGTAAGAATAACAAAGTATGTATCTTTCTTTGCTTTGAACTTAGCAAGTTGAAGATAATCGTTATTTAATGGATAGGTTTATTTTTATTTACTAATACCGAAGCAACAGATATATTCGATATCGCATCATGATTCTCAAAATTGAAAGTCTATTGTAAAATTCACTTAACGCTGATCACGGGGTTTAAATTATTAGGAACTATTTTTGCATGTTCTTTCATTAAACGCATTTTATAGCTAAATTTATTAATATAATAATAGGTCGTGGGATAATTTTTAGTAAGTGATTAAATGTCCATTAGTTCTAAATTACATCAAAGCATTTGTGAACTCTCTATCCAATACTCATTTTAATGATTCATTTATAACTTAAAGAGGATTTTGAAAAGTTTTCATTATTTGTTCTTATAAAGTATCCCTTGATCGTTAGTGGTGTATGTATCATTATGATTTTATAGAAAATAAGCCAAAATCTTAAATTATTTTTTTTAATTTTAAAATTTTTGAGCTTTTTGAAAATACGAGTACAAATATATTAAAAATATGTAAACCAATTTATCAGAAAAATGTTATATATATATATATATATATATATATATATATATATAAAAGAATTTATTCATTTTACTTATTATTTACAAAAATAGATTTAGAAAATGTATGAATAGAATATAAATATCCATAATCTATGTTTTCAAATATATTCAAAACTCGTTGTAATGGGAATAAAACAATTTCTTATAATTTCTGAAAATAACCATGTTATAATATTTAAATGAAACTAATGTTTTAAAATATTTAATTAAAAAAAATTTTCTACTTTAATGCTTTACATACTTCATTTTATATAATTAATTTTACGTCAACCATATTTACCTTTTTTTTAGCATTGCACTTGGTTGTGAAATAATATTTGTAGGCTGACATGTAAAATTTATGGGAAAATTTTTTTGACCAAGAAAGCCTTCTCACACGTATAATTAACGTGTTATATATCAAGGTAGATTCCGGAAGTAATTTGAAATGATTTTCAGGCATATGGACTCCAGAGATCCCAATAATTGGACGGTTGTTTGATATGCAGGATTCCTTTTATATGTAGCATGTTTCAACAGCACAAGAATAATGTAAGACTTCATTAATTCATACTCTCTATGCTTCCAGGAAGGACTTTTGAAAGATAATTGAAAACTATCTACGATAAAACTTTTAACCACCTGCAGCGACAGATATACTTATGCAAAGCAGAATTACAACGTCCACTGCACATTTTCAATATAGGTCGTCATCAAATCTGGGATTATTCCCACCAAAGAGACCATTAAACCCTGGTGTCTTATCATCAAACCACGGTAAGAATCTGGTTTAATAACGTTAAAAATTACCATGATTTCTCAATAAAAGCTTTCTATTTTTTTTAATATTCAATTAAGTGAGGATACAAGAAAATCAAACTGGCAAGCAATACATTTTACGAAACAATCGGAAAAATTATTTTTCATTTCGTAATTGATTATATGTTGATATGATAAATAATTTAAAAATGCATATTTTCTCTCTCCAGTTCTATTACCTAATAAATTTATTTAAAGTTCAATGTAAAAGAATATAATCAAATATACAATCGAAAAATATTCGTAAGTACTCCTTCTGTTTGTCTTGCCAAGAATGATTAAGTTTTAATAGAATATTTATAGAAGCCCTGGAACTAAAACAAACAGGTAAACTAACTAAAAACTAAAACTAACTGCTATTACTCCAAGTATGATAATTTTTTAAATAATTAAAAATTTGTTTCCTTAAAAAGTGCATTAGACTTCAAACCATGGAAAACATTAATATCAATTACGAGAATTCTATTTAGTAAATGTATAAATTAATAAAGATAAAATTTTTATTTATATGTGTTGTGAGGAAAATTATAAAATAGTTATAATTTTTTTACCATTTTATGTGAACAATGTTAGAAAATGAATGAATGGAAATTTAATTTATTTGTATTTTTCATGGATCATCAACACTTTACTTTGACAGAAATATCAGAAAAGAAATTCTTCTTGATCGTTCCTCCCTCATCATATTTCAAGAATCTCTTCTTCCCCTCAAGCCACCTACTAATGTCAGGATTCTTTTAAACTTATTGGAACCTTGTTCAAAGAAAGAATTAACTCAAGTAATATTGCAGAAAAACACAATCTGTTCGCTTTCCCAAGATAATAAAGTAGTTATTTTTACAAGTTGCTCATCTGATAATACCTTTGATAATGGAGGCGCAGGCATCCTTTTCATCCATTCTTTTGGTGCTAAAACTGAACTCAAGATTCCTACAGGCCATATTGCCTCAAGTTTCAATAGCGAATTGATCGCAGTTAAAGAAGCCCTCTCCTTCTATCTCTCTCAGTATTCTAATGACTCAACGGAAAGTCTGGTAGTCTTCTTAGACTCAAAATCTGCACTTGAAGCCATAGGGAATGGTGAAACAAACTTAACCCAAGACAGAAATACTCTTCTTAGCCAAATCAACAAACCATGTACTCTCCAGGGAATCCCTACCCACGTGGGCATTGAGGTAAACAAGTGCGCTGTCATCCTTGCTAAGGAAGCTCGAGATTTGGACCAGTCTCTTACCATCACTTCTGAAAAATTCTCTTAGAACGCGGTTGCCAAGTGCAAACTTTTTGATCAGCATTTTAGAAAGCCTATCATCCCAGAACTAAATTGCTCTAGAAATCTGTCATCTATTATAGCAAAACTTCGTACAGGCCATTTTGGGGACATGAAAATATCTCCAGATTACAACTCAAGATCCTACTCTTTCTGCAGAAATTGTCCTCAAACTGAACTGACCACATCTTTTACTGTCAAGCAATTATTTCTTCTCTTACTCGACTTGGAGAAACACCACAAGATATCCCTTATAGCCACCAGGCTCCAGAATTGGCGGCCCTTGTTGTCAATGCCTTTGGTACTATATAATCTTCACTAACTTGGACATGACAACAACAACATATTTTTAATCAATGTATGTATCCATGTTAAATTAACGCGCGCGTATTCTTTTGCTTTAATTATACTCTATTTAAAATAAACATTGAAGCGGAGGAATTCAATCGATTTGAATTTCTTCGTACAACATAACATCAGACTTTTTTCTTTCTTGCTTATAAAATATTTAAAATTACAATATAATTATTATTTTAATTAAAAATATTCATAATGTTAAAGAAACCAAAAATTTTAGCTTTGAAAAGAGGACATTATTATAATGCATCAAATGAGCGTTCTTTAACTAAAACAATGAATATTTGGCGATATCCAATAAATATTTGGGGCTCACGGTTATTGCAATGTAAAATGATTTATTTATGCTACAATTGAAATTTTCATTTGTTCAGTTATCTGGTGCAATATTTTTCCGGAATTTCGAATAAGGCTGTTACCCACAAAAGTGTGGAATGCTTCCACTGACAAATATAGACTTGATACGGGGAGGAAGAAAAGGGGAGAGTTCCAGAAAGAATGTTTCTAACGAAAATGTTGAATTTGCCCACTAATAATAATAATAGAAACAAGATGTGGGGGTGGAAATAGCAGGTGATTCTGAAACGCACCTGCTTCTAATTGGGGTAGGACGTCGCCAGTCCTTTTCGTTTATTGGGCAAGATATTTAAAATTTTAGAGCAGATGGACATGAACATTGTGCTGAGAAGTTGTGTCATTTAGAGAGTTTTATCCGCAAGATCAACATCGTTGGATTTTGATAAATGTCAGTATTATTATAATTTGTGTTGTTTAAATATTTTTTTAATTTCATTTGGATAATCATGAGTAGAAGAAAATTTTCAACGCTAAGAGAGCTTGAAGAATATTGGGACAATGATCTTGATTTGACAGATGATGATGACCCAGGAGATACTATTGACATAGTTGAATTACCACCAGATAGAGCGGATGATGTGTCTGATTTAGAAGATATAGATGACAACATTCTGGAAGATACAATTCCAAACGATGTTCCAGGTTCATTAGAAATTCATGGCGGTAGGTGTAATGAAGAAGTTACTGTTCAAAGAAAAAAGAAACCTAAAAAAGAAAAACCCATATCAAGGTGGAAAAGAGAAAGAGTATCATTCAACATTTCTAGTCAGGGAGAAGAACAGTGCGAGCAACGTAGAATGACCATGATAGAAAGAGTAAAAGATAAAAGACCAGTAGAAATTTTTGAAATGTTCTTCACAGATGAGCTAGTAAATCACATCGTACAGCAAAGTGTATCTTATGCAACTCAAAATAATCGTCACCAATTTACGCTCTCTTCAGACTGTTCAAAAAATTTTTGGGATTTTTACTGTTAACTGGATATTACTCTTTGCCTCAAGAGCAGATGTATTGGTCAGAAGAAGAAGATATAGATATTGGAATTGTAAGGAAATGTATGTCGAAAAATCATTATATTGAAATAAAGAGAAATCTACATTTCAGTGACAATACAAATATACCACTAATAAATGGAAACAAAGACAGATTATTTAAAATACGACCAATCTTGGATGAGCTGAATAAAGCATTTGTGCAGTTGGCGTATTTTCGTATAACATATGTATTGATGAACAAATGGTACGTTATTATGGTCATCATTTTCTAAAGCAGTTTATTAGAGGAAAGCCCATTCGCTTTGGGTTCAAGCAATGGGCAATGTGTTGTGGTGCGACCGGATATTGCTATAATGCTGACATCTATGAAGGTAAGCCAAGTAGAATTTCAGAAGAAGATAATTTAGAAGGAGATACTTATGGATTAGGTGTGTCAGTAATATTGAATAAGATAGCAACCATAGACAAACCAGAGGAACACTGCTTTTATTTCGATAATTTTTTTACAAGTTTTGATTTGCTGAAAAATCTAAAAAAGAGAAATATACCTGCGACAGGAACGGTGAGATGTAATAGGATGAATAAGTGCCCTATAAAAACAGATAAGGAAATGAAGAAAGAATTTAGAGGGGCTTTTGATTATAGATATGATGAAATAAATGGAATATTTGGTCTTGTTTGGAAAGATAACAGCATTGTTAAAATGTTATCAAATCATTTGGAAGTTTTACCTTTGGGACGTGTGCCGAGATGGTCTAGGGCTGAGAAAAAAAATATTAATTCCACAACCCAATGCCATTATAAATTACAATAAGAACATGGGAGGTGTTGACAAGCTTGACTGGAGTGTACAAAAGTATAGGATAAAAATTAGAGGCAAAAAATGGTACTTTCCTATTTTCACTAATGCAGTGGATGTGGCTCTAGTTAATGCTCATACAATATATTGTATTGCTAATGGAAAAATGCCGCTATTAAATTTCAGACGAGAAGTTGCACGGTTCTATTTGAATTTACATTCCGTGTCTGACCCGAAAAATTGAGGACGACCATCGTACAGTGTGAGTTCACAGAAGCGCGTACCAGAAGACGTAAGAAAAAATCCTCAAGGACATTATTTAGAAAGAACATTGGACGGAAAACAAAGAAAATGTGGGGTTTGTAAAAAAAAAGTTCGGAAACAGTGCATGAAGTGTGATGTAGGATTACACATAGAATGTGTTATTCCATGGCACTCTTAAAAAAATTTACAGTTATTTACATGCAATGTACCGTGATCCCCAAATGGGGATTGATTTTTAAGTCCATAAAAAACATATTTTTTTTCTGTATTGTAAAATTTAATGTACTACATTGTTTTACATGTAAATACGTAACTATATATTAAAAAATATTTTTAAAAAAAATCTGGCAGTTAATGGGTTAAATTAGCATACATACATTTAGACTTTTACTTTTTCAAAAATAGGAAGTATACGAAGCATAATACTTTTATCTTTATATACTTCATATGTTTGAAGTATACAAAGGTAAAAGTATGTATTTGAAATATATTTGTAGTCCACTGGCAATAATTTACATGTATTTTTCTTTTCTATTAAAAAGTAACTTTTACATGTTAAAATAATTTCTGAAATGAATTTGTTGCCTTATATTTTTTCATTGTACACTACTGCCCACAATTAAATGCAACACCCTGTAGGAAAGCATGCAAATAACATAAAATTTACAGCTAGCATTAGAGGAGGTGAGATATGCAAATGATTAGAAGTTCAGAGCAGACGCACATCACTAACGCCGGTGCAGCCACTTCAAAGCATTATTTAAGGATTGGAGATTTCGGCGATTTCAAGTTAGGCAATTTTATTTTTTCAAAAAAAAAAAAAAAAACAATCATTTATGCCTCGTAGAAAACAGTGATCATTTTTGATCAAGTATCAGAGTTCAACAGAGGAAGCATAGTGGACCGACATTGGGGATTACCTTTCAGGGAAATCGGTAGTTGTGTTATAAGAAACCAACTATTATGTGGATATGGATGCAGGAGGTACGACGGACCTACGTGTTCAATCGCATCTATCTCAGTGCACCACTTCACGTTATGACAGGAAAAATGTGCGCATAACAGTGATGGATCGCTCAGCTACATCGTGAACCATATAAAAGTACATTCATTCTGTAATGCATCATCCAGTGTCTGAGCGTATCATTCGACGCCGTTTACAGCAGAGTGGTGGGTCCGCAAAACATCCATTGCTTCGTCTACCCTTGACGCACAACCACAGACGTCTCCGCCGCCAATGGTGCGATAAAAGAAGGATGTGGACGGCAGAATGGAATGAAATTGTCTTTACTGACAAGTGACGCTTCTGTCTGCAACACCATTATGATCGCATTCGAGTCTGGAGACACTATCTTATAGAAGATGCTGAAAAGTTGTGTTATGCACCGCTACACTGGTCCTGCACCAGGTATAATGGTGTGGGGCGGTATTGGGTATCACTCTCGCACTCCTCTAGTACGCATTGCAGGTACTTTAAACAGCCAGCAAGAGACATATCAAATGAGTTGGGGCCTGTTGTTTTTCCTTATCTTCAGTGCTTGCTCATAACCATAATGCGCTACCACACGTGGCACACAATGTCCAAGATTTCTTCGTCAATTACCAGATTGAATTGCTTCCCTGACCTGCTCGCTCTAAGGATCATTCACCTGTGGAAAACATTTAGTCCGTGATTACTCAACAATTGACCCAGATTATATCCCCAGCTGCCGCACCAGAACAACCTTGGCAACGTGTGGAAGCTGTTTGATCTGCTGTACCCCAAGAACACATCCAAAGTCTCTTTGAATCAATGCCGAGGCGTGTGGCAGCGGTGATCTCCAACATTGGCGACTACTCTGGTTACTGATTTGGCAGGAACCACACAGAAATCTATAAATTTAATAGTTTGATACTTGGTCAACATGCTTTTTACGAAATAAATTTTGTTGTATATAAGTATCTAGTCTTTCTTGGAGTTGTAATTTGGATAACCAGCAGTGTAGTTTAAAATATCAAATGGTGAATTTATGATTATATAATTAAAAAAATATGTTAATGACAAAAATATTTGGTACCTATTTCTTTATCACAAAGAAAAAAAATCTAAAGGTATGTTATATCATTTTTTTAAGTAAATTTTGTAAATCAAAATCGAAAAATTTCTGTTTCAAAATTAAGACTAATTTCTGACTTATATTTCACTGTGCAACATGCGAATGGGATGTCAGTAAAACTGCTTTAATTATTCATTTGTAAAATGAAATTCATATCGGTGGTAACAATTTACAAATATTGTGAAAAAATAAATTTTAATTTAATATATACTTTCATTAAATATTTGTAAATGTGACTGGATAAAATACATATGCGTGACTCTAAAAATAATTAAAAATGGATTAATGTTTTGTAATTTACAATTTAACATAATGCGTTTTAAGAAAATTGTTGCACAACCAATTCATGCATTATTATTTTAACAAAAGATATTTTTATATAAAAAGATTCTGATCACTAATTCTTGTCTTTGATAAATTAAAAAAATAAGTGTATAGAGAAATGAAGAGTGTAAAGATATATACTTCATAACATAGTTGAACACTAAAGTGAGATAAAGTTATTTTACAAAAAATAATGCATCATATTAGAAATATTCGGTAGATCTTATCTCGTTATTATCACAGAAATATATTGCAATTCAATCAACGCCTTGATCCAGAAGTTTATCGAGCCCCTCTCAGTCTATAGATAATTGTCGATGAATGTGAAAATGATAAGCAAAAAAACAAGTTTAGTATACTTAGAGAGAGCTCTCTAGATTTTTCTTAGCTTCATTCATTTTCCCAGCAATAATAATTTTTTATTATCATTGTTTACGTTACATCTCTTATAAAAATTTATTTCTTCTACCTCGCAAGGCCGTTTCAAAAATTAAAACCTCAAATGTGTGTGTCCTGTTACTTTATTTCCGTTTCATTTTGTTATAATATTATTTTATGAAACACATGTATTAAATATATAATCTAAAATTAGATTGAGTAGTGTGATAGCTGCTGAGTCAGTTTTCTCGTTATTAAATCACAAGTAGCATATATTTCTTTCCGTGAACACGTATGGGTTCCTAAAAGTTCCGCTGAATTCAAACACTGGGGGAAATTTTAAGAGCATTTTTCTAAATCCGATTCATTATGATGTGTTATGAGCAATCTTAATTTCAAGATGTAAAATTTTAAACTGAAGATCCATCTTACTGTAAAGCAATCATCTGTAATTTATTTAGACTAATTTGTTTCTTATTTCTAATAATTAATAAATAGAAAATAAATGTATCGAATAATTCACAATTTTTCTGATTTCAAAATACACTGAAGAGCCAAAAAACTGGTAAACCTGTCTAATATCCTGTAGGGCCCCGTCTATCACGCAAAAGTTTCGCAACAAGACGTGGTATGGACTCTACTAACGTATGAAATAGTTCTGGAGGCAATTTGCACCATGAATTCAGAGGGCTGTCCATAAATACGTAAGAATACAAGGAGGCAGAGATCTCTTTTGAACAGCACGTTGCAAGCTATCCCATATATGCTTAATAATGTTCATATCTGGGGATTTTGGTGGGCGGCAGTGGAAGTGTTTAAAGTTAGAAAAGTGTTCTTGGAACCCCTCTGTAGCAATTCTCGACGTGTAGGATGTTGCATTGTCCTGGTGCAATTCTCCAAGTCCGTAGGGATGCACAATTGACATGAATGGGTGTAGATGATCAGACAGGATGTTTTTGTAGGTTTCACTTGTCAGAGTCGTATTTAAATGTACCAGGGATTCCATATCACTCAAACTGTACACGCCCTTTACCATTACATAGCCTTCACCAGCTTGAACAGCCCCCTTTTGATATTCAGGTTCCATAGATTCATGAGGTTTTCTCCATACACGTACAATTCCATCCGCTCCATACAATTTACAACGCGACGAGACAACGCGCTTCCAATCATTAACAGTCCAATTTCGGTTTTGACGGGCCCAGGCTAGGAGTAAAGTTTTGTGTCATGCAGTCATCAAGGGTACACGAGTGGGCCTTCGGCTTCGAAAGCCGGTATCGAGTATATTTCTTTGAATGGTTTGAATGCTGACACTTGTTGATGGCCCAGCATTGAAATCTGCAGCAATTTGCGGAAGGATTACTCTTCTATCACGTTGGAAGATTCTCGTCAGTCGTCATTGGTCCCGTTCTTCCACGATCTTTTTCTGACCATAGCGATGTCGGAAATTCGATATCTTCCCGGATTCCTGATATTCACAGTACACTCAAGAAATGGTCGTCCAGAAAATTCCTAATTTTATCTCTACTTCGGATATGCTATGTCCCATCACTCGCACGCCGACTATAACTCCCTTAAATGTACCAGGGATTCCATATCTTGAAAACCATATCCATATCTTAAATCTTGAAAACATGTCATTTTTTCATCAATAACCGATCTAACAACTGTGCCAGACACTTATCATTTTATATAGATGTTGCTGACTACCAGCGCCGCCTTTTGATTGGTTCTACATCTTTTTATTTACATAGGCACGAGTGCACCAGTTTTTCTGGCTTTGTGTATTTCAAGAAAGGACAGGGAATATCTCTCATTGGTTATGTGTTCCAACTCATAAACATGAACTAAATATAATTCTAATGATTTTTCATGTTAGATGAGGGATCAATTGCAGTCGCTAATTTGGATATCCTCTCTATAACTCATATGAAATCATACAAATACCATTTTATATAAAATTATACAAATATCTGAACAATTTTTCTATTTAATAATGCACTTTCTTAACGGGTGAAGAAATGAACCATAGTGTTTATATATATATATATATATATATATATATATGTATGTATGTATGTATGTATGTATCTATGTATGTATGTATGTATGATATCATGTTTAAGTGCTTAAAGAACTCACTAAAAAGATTTTCGAAAGAACCTGAATTTTCAAGTGTTACAAAATTGTGATGATCTACAAATAAAAGTATTCTTATTGCCTTAAGAAACGCTGGCTTATATATAAAAATGTGTGTGCTTATTTTCCTACACACATGTGAATATCTCCTCTGCAATTAAAATACCAGAATTGAATGTTTATTTGACATTATTTTCCAATCACATTCTTTTCAATTTGAATCTGCTTTAAAAGATGTAAAAATGTGAATGGTAAAAAACAAAAAATAGTGCTAAATTTATGGTTTGCGTGATAGGATATGAAACAGTTTCAAATTTATATTGTGGGGTTAATAATGAATTCCTAGTGAAATCCATACTTCAATACTTAGGTTATATTATGCATAATTAGTCCTGCAAGAATAAATTTGATATTTTCGTTATTAATGAGTTTTAATACACTTAGATGGTTATTAGTTACAGTTAATTTGGAAAAATCTAACAATACAAATAGGCTTCACATCCCGATAGAAAGTCTATTGTTTTTAAATTCAGTATTAAAAATTCCCTAAACCAATAAAATAATGAATCATTTTAAAATCTTCCTTCCTTTTACCTCGTCAACAAACTCCGAAAGTACTCAAAAATTCATTGTAAGAACTGAAATTCACTTTTCGCTTCAGTTAATCCAAACAAATCTTTTTAAAATATTAATTATTTTCTATGTCAATTCCTATTTTCATTATTATTTTCCAATAAAAATTATTCCCAATTTAAATTTCAAAATCACGTTAAAATCTGAAAATAAATTTACATACATCAAAAATGATCTTATAATTGAGAAATATCAGAAGATTTTTCACAATAATAATAATTATCAAAATAAATAAAATAAATACAGTACGAAAAAGTATTATTCTCATGCCGTTTAAGCTTTCTCTGAAAAATAGTTTATTTTATTTTTTTTTTATACAAATTTAGGATCTAAGTTATATATCAATATAGATTATCTACTTTGTCTCCAAATTTCAAAATTTTCTAAAATATGTATCTTGTAGTTCTAGGAAGTGAAAACCACGTATCTCTGAACAAAATATTCATTCTTACATTTAATTCTTCAGTGCACGTGTTTTAAGCAAATTAAACCAATTCGTTTTTAAATCAGACTCATGCTGACATACATCAATCTGAAACTAAAAGGTAGTTTTATATTAATGCAGGAAATATAGGTTTTTATTTGTTTGTAGAAGAATTTCATTAAAAATTAAATAATGGAATAGGAAAACAATAACTTGCCAAATATCTGAACTCTAATTAAAAATTAATAAAAAATGTTGCTTAGCAAAACATTTAAGTAAATAATTTTATTTCAATAGTCATGCACCACATTATAAGAGTAAGCTCTAAGTAAAAGAGAGCAGGAGAGGAACCTTTATCCTTTTTTTTTTTCTATATACATGTTTAGTCACTTGAAGACCAATCCTCAAAATATTTTGCAATATCGATAGTAGTTGTATCAAAAATAACTTCAGAAACACTTTGAAATAGAAAAAATATAAAGGTAAAAAATTCTATTACCAAAACCTCAGAAATTTTTTAAATATGATCTGGCACGTATTTACACTTATATACAAGCGCATTTATAATACATGTATATTGTTAGTGTGTGTGTGTGTGTGTGTGTGTGTGTGTGTGTGTGTGTGTGTGTG
>JAPDSC010128244.1:94187-151489 GCA_026290005.1 Latrodectus geometricus
GTGTGTGTGTGTGTGTGTGTGTGTGTGTGTGTGTGTGTGTGTGTGTGTGTGTGTGAATCTAAACTTCAGAAACTGTAAATGTGCCCATTAACCCATTATCTAAATCATCTCATTGCATTAACTTTCAGATTAACTAATTCATTAAATACATTAATAAGTGAAATCAAGAAATCCCTGCATTTTATCTAAAAAAAAGGGGGAAATTAATAGGTTCCATATCATTAAAGTTCAAAATATGATTCTTCAAAAGTCTCTATTCCGTCAATTAATTTATTAATTGCTTTACTGCTCTAACTTTATTTCTTAAATATTAAAAAATAAATAAATAACATTATAATTACATAACATTATAATAATTTCCTTAATTGCAACGATATTTTAAACTGTTTGATATCATATACACTACTGGCCATTAAAATTGCTACACCAGGAAGAAATGCAGATAACAAAATGACATTTTTTGGACAAATATATTATACTAGAAATAACAAGTGATTAAATTTTCAAAAAAATTGGCTGGATAGATCCTGAAAAATCAGTACCCAGAACAACCACCTCTGGCAGTAATAACAGCAGTTATACGCCTGGGCATTGAGTCAAACAGAGATTGGATTGCATGTACAGGTACAGATGCCCATGCAGCTTCAACACGATGCCACAGTTCATCAACCGTAGTGATTGCCGTTTGGTGACGAGCCAGTCGCTCGGCAACCATTGACCAGACATTTTCTATTGGTGAAAGATCTGGAGAACGTGCTGGCCAGGGCAACAGCCGAGCATGTTCCGTATCAAGAAAGGTCCGTACAATACCGGCAACATGCGGTCGGGCATTATCCTGCTGAAACGTAGGGTTTCGCAGGGCTCGAATAAAGGGTAGAGCCATGGGTCATAACACACCAGAAATGTAACGTGCACTGTTCAAAGCACCGTCAATGCGAACAAGAGGTGACCGAGACGTGTATCCAATGGCACCCCATACCATCACGCCAGGTGATGGGCCAGTATGACGATGACGAATGCACGCTGCCAGTGTGCGTTCACCATGATGCCGCCAAACACGGATGCGACCATCATGATGCTGTACACAGAACCTGGATTCATCTGAAAAGCTGACGTCTCGTCATTCGTGCGCCCAGGTTCGTCGTTGATCACACCATTGAAGGCGCTCTTGTCTATGACGCAGCGTCAAGGGAAGCCGCAGCCATGGTCTCCGAGCTGAGAGTCCATGCTGCTGCAAACGTCGTCGAACTGTTCGTGCAGACACTTGTTGTCTTCCAAACGACCCCGTTTCTTGACTCACGGCTCGTGACATGGTTGCACGATCCATTACGGCCATGCGGATAATATGCCTGTCTTCTCGGCTGCTAGTGATAGGTGGCCGTTGAGATCCCGCATGACGTTCCGTATTACCATCCTGAACCCATTGATTCCATATTCTGCTAACAGTCATTGGATCTCGACCGACGCGAGCAGCAATACTGCGATAAGATAAACCGCAATCCCAGTACGCTACAATTCGACCTTTATCAAAGTCAGAAACGTGCTGGTACGCATTTTTCCTTCTTACACGAAGCATCACAACAACTTTTCACCACGCAACAACGTTCAAATGCAATTTGTGTATGAGGAACCGGCTGAACAATTTCCTCATTTAAACACAATGTAGGTGTCGCTACTGGCGCCAGCTTTGTCTGAATGCGCTGAAAAGCTAATCATTTGCATATCACAGCACCTTCTTCCTTTCGTATAAATTTCACGTCTTTAGCGTGTCGCCTTCTTGGTGTAGCAATTTTAATGGCCAGTAGTATATTTTAGTTTTTTAATTGATTAATGAAAGATTCTATGAACTAATTGGCTGTTTGTTTATATTAACTAGTTTTTTTTAAAAAATGAAAACTAAATAATAACATTATATTAATTTAAGGTTACAGAAATGATGCTGATGTTCCAACAAAGATTTTATTTTTACTTGCGCCCAATATGTGCAATATGCAGTTTGCGCCAATATGCAGTTTATGTAGGTAAATTAAGAAATGAAACGAATTCCGGTATTATAAATAAAGTGTATCCCCTAATACATATACACTTTACCTGGATAATACGTAGAATAAAATGCTTCAACTCCTTAACGATAATATACACAAATAAATCTCTTATACTTAATCTATATCTGAATATTTTATCCATTAACAATTTTCTTTTAGCTATTTGTATATATACTTTTTAAACATTTTACAGATCCTCATACGATTACATTTTTTTGTAGTTTCTTATGAGAAATTTTGCGTTTCACATTTTCTTTTCTTTTTATCCTTCTGCTATTAATTATATAAGATTTTTCAATTTCTTTTTTCATCGAAGGCGTAGAAAAAAAAAATCAATTGTCTACTTATTACTTAGAATTTTCACACAAATGAATTCCAAACACATTCCTCTCGTCCACTGTTCTTTTGATAAAAAGAAACAAGTTAATGTTTCAATCTTATTCCTTGATATTTTTTATTACATTTTTCACAGTGTTCCTATTTTTAATTTTCCTTTTAACTTAATTAATTTTATTCTTTTATTTATTTTTTTTTTCTAAATGATTCATCTTATACTTATTAAAACTCTATATTCGCTTAAGTTCCTTAACTGTTATAATAATTAGGACGTTATATTTTTAGAAATAAAAACATAACACGTGAATTAATTAAAGAATTAAAATTCTTTCATCAGTCCTATATGAAACATTTCGAGCAAAATCCGTATAATACTTTTTGAACTATTTAAAGTAGAAAGTAACTTAACAGTTTTGTTCACTTCGCAGCCATCCGACATTTTTTTATTCCAACATTTTTTACTTAGGAGATTAGTGCAAGCCCTCTTTAGTCGATGTGCTTTAGAGTTGCTTCGGAGAAAAGATACATTCGTATTGAGTGGATAGTATTTGAAATGAGATTCTAGTTTAAAAAATACTTTTTCTAATTCTTCACGTTACATTGGTTGGGCTTAGTAATGAAATTATCTCCGAAATATAAAAAGATGTTCACGTTCTGTTCTAAGAAAAATTATTGAAAATAAAATATTCAAAACAAAAAAAAAGCTAACAATTACGACAATTTTAATAGTTATTATGAATAAACAATATAATTTCATTTATTTTATAAACAGCATTTGTCATTTTAAACTATGAAAATGAATCAATTTACTTGAATTTATTTGTTGTAATATTTTTGCACTTCTATTTATATGCAGTAAAATTGAATATTTGTTAAACTATTAACGTTTACTTAAATATGCTACATACATCTTAATACTGGTTTAATTCATTATTATTATTTATACTTTTAAAAATTTGAATCTTTTTTGCAAGAAATACAATAAAAAAATTATTATAAATGATATTAACATAATATACAATAAAAATATTAAACTCAAAAGAATTCCAAAATTCCCCATGATACAGAAAAAAATAACTACTAAGAGTTGTGAGACAGTAAAATTATACTATGACATGATGATTGTAAAACAATTACCATTTCACGTTCTATTCTAAGAAAAATCACCGAAAATAGAATATTGAAAATAAAAAAGCTTAATACTGGCTAAATTAAGTCTTTAAAAAATAATTAGGGCATCTTAATTTTCTGACTTTATTTTTATCGCAAAATAACAATGCGATAAAAATAAAGTCAGAAAATTAAGATGGAATAAACAAATTTAAGTAAATTATTCTTATTCTTTCTGAAAATATTTTTCTTAGATTTTAAAAATATTTATTTTCAGTTTAAATTTCTTTTGCTTCGATAAAAAATTCTTAATGCTTAATTTAGCCAGTATTTTTTAATTGCTTACCCATTCGAAAGTTTTTACAAAAGTAAGGAAGCCTTTTTATTAATTAGAAATTAAACATGAAATTGAATACAAGTTAATCTAAGTATGATTGTTCTTCTTTTTCATAATTTTTTCTAAATGGGAAAGTAAATTTAAAAGAAATTAGGGCAAATTCCCCTGTAATCTGAAATTTAAAGAGGAACCTATTAACAAGTAAAAAAGTTTTCTGCAACTTTCAATTCCTATTTCATTCAAATATTCTTAATGGCAGGTTTACATCTTAATCAAAAGTTTCTAATGCCATTCAGAATAATCGATTGTATTTTCTTGTATTTACAGCTTAGAAAAATCCCTAACTGTTATTAGGTGTAAAGAGAGTGACAGATTGTAAACTATCGCACTGAACTTCTCTCTTGATGTTTCTACACGAACATTTACATGCTTAACCTTGAGTCTAAAGTCTCTATCTTCCGAGAACCTGCTTCAATCGAGATAGAAGAATGACGTCAATTGAGTAACAGGCAAAATCTGCTGCTCGTTCTTCGGAAATGACGTCAGCATCACAGACCAATAGCGACGCTTAAAAGTGACATCACTCCATAAAGTTTTATCCTCCGCTGCATATGAAGAAAGTGTTTTAATTCTTTAACTCACAAATAACAGCTTAAACTTTATTAAACATTTCACACATGCAAGTTGAAACTGTTTGCGAAAATTTCTCCTCAATTTTTTTTCTGTAAATAATTAACGCAGAAAGAGAAGGGAAAACTTTTTTCCTCGGAAGGTTACAAGTTTGAGAAAGTTTCATCGACCACGCGGAGTGTTACTCTCGTATTGTGTTATTGCGTAGGTCATATCCAAACTTGAATCGGAAAGAGCGCGCAGTTTCGTTCTTCGCTTCGCGTTATTTTTGAAGTCGCTGTTTTTTACGAGATAGAAGAGCTGTCTCTCCTAGTCCCGCTACCTTCACAAATCACGACGGCTCTTTTAAAGGATTATTCAGCATGCTATCAGATTCCATTTGTGGAGTCGCCACTCATGTATGATTTTGTGACGGAAACTCCGAAGAGGAATGCGAAACTGAAGAGTCTGGATTTTAATTCTGTGACTGATCTTCCCGATCTGAGCACTCCAGAGGTGTCTTTCGATCTCCAGAGCTTCATAGAGGTTTCAAATCAAGTGCCCAGCGAAGCTCTTCTTGTAGATATTTTAACCGAAGAGTCCGAGCGGTCCAGTTCTGTAGTAGCCACCAACATTCCAAGTGCCAATTTCGGGTTCTCCATGCCCCAGTCGGCCGGATTTGGCTCCGACCGCTACGGCTCCGAAGCGGGCGTCAAACAAGAACCAGCGGCAGGAATCGAGACGCACAGCGGTTTCACTAGCGGACGGAGCTATCCCTTTGCTCCCGGTCTGCCTCAACTGCCGGACGCACATCTCACCAACGCCGGATTCAACGAGCACAGAGAGATTTCATTCGGAAATTCGGGCAACCGAACAGAAGAAAAGAAATCCAAAAAAGCCATCGACAAAGCTTCTGACGAATACCGTCGACGGCGGGAGCGCAACAACATCGCCGTACGTAAATCCAGGGAAAAGGCAAAGCAACGCTGCAAAGACACCGAAAGACGGGTGTGCGATTTGGTCTCTGAAAACGACAAGCTCAGAAAGCGCGTCGAACTCCTCAATAAAGAGCTCAGTGTGCTCAAAAACCTCCTGGCCAATGTGGGTGTCTCGCCAGAGTCTAAGGGATTGGAATGATTTTAAGTGGATGGGCCACCACCGGCGACGAAGACGTCCATATGATGTACCATTTCTGGTAATGTATCGGCGAGCAGCTGAAAAACTTAATTACATCGACAAGGACGATGTTATTAGATATCTTTTATATTTCAAGTCGGACGTACGGCTTTCTTTACCTGCTACAAGTTATATGTTTATGAAAATTATATGATCACTTTTTCTACAATATGTTTCATACATACCATGTTTTTTTTTTTTTTTTCAGTAACGCCTTAAATACTTTCAAGTGATGTATTTGTGTATATATTTAGATTATTTTTGCATTTAAGGCCCAGAAATTTACTTCTGAATTCTTTGAAATGGCTATTTAAAAATATTCATTATAATATCATTTGATTGACTAGGGAAAGTGTGCCAAGACTTCAATTATTTTTTAATGGTACTTAGTTTGCCAAAGAGAGATCAATATACTCATTTGTAAGTTCTAGTGTTTCTCATTTGTTAACCATTAATTTATGGTACGTTATTATATCTTTATATATGTTACGAATTGAATCTTTATAATTATTTTTGATGTGAAAAATACTCTGTTCTTGATAGTTATTGTATTTGTGTATGATACTATGAATGAGGAAAAATTGCTATTATGTTTTTGTCACATAACATTTTTTAAATCTTAAACTGTGTTGAATTTGAATATATTATATTTTGAAATCTCTTGTGAAGATGATTATATACCTGTTGAATTTAATAATTGATTGAAAAGTTTGCTCAACTAATTTCATAACTTCATTCATTGTTTTCAACTTTGATATAAAATAAATCCTATTAAAGTATTTTATTAAATTTTTATTTTTAAAAATTACTACTGATTATATTTACTTTTTGAATTATTTAATATTATCAATTTGTTAAACTATTACAAAAGTAATTAACTATGTAAACAATAACATAAAGAAAAAATAATTATGAAAAATAAAATACGTTTAACTAAGATTATATGAATCTTTGAACTTTTTTCAATCATTTAACAGGAGACTTTTCAAAAATTGTCCTATTGTAAGATTTTCTATAAATTAAAATATCAAAGAATTCTTATAGTTTTCTATTAAATTTGTCAACAATTTTACAAGTATTTTATACTTATAAATATTTTTTAACAAATCAGTGCTGTAGAACTAAAAAGATTTTTATATTAAAAATTATTTTGTAATTATTAATATTAGTCAATTAAAATATTATTTACTTTTTGTAAATGATATAAATTCAGAAAATATTTACATCAGAATATATTATATCAACTGATGAAATAATAAATGTACTCATTGTAAACGAGAAATTTAAGTTAATTAATATTTATCGGCACTAAGACATTTTTGCATTTTAAAAATTATAAAACTACTACTGTAAATTACCACTTATAGTTTTAAAGGTTTGAAAATTTACTCTATTCATTATTATTTTTTTTTAAACCTTATGATATTTTAAGTAGGAAAATCATGTGGAATATTCAAATATATTTTTTTACCAAACACTCTACAATCAATATATTTCATCTTTTTCATAAATCTTTTGAGCAATTACATCTTTTTATAAAAATAAAAAAAACTAAATTTTAAAAACTACAAGCTATATGCTTTCAGTGATGCTATTAAACAGATTGGTTGCAAGAAAATTTTGAAATTATATACTTCAATGTTACTATTTTTAAATTTATCACATATAAAAGTAGTTAAATTATGGTATTTAATAAATATTTAAAAATAAAAAATTGATATGGGTAAAAATCTTTTAAGATTTCAAACTTTTTGTTCCTAATTAGGTTTTGGTGTCGCCATCTATTGCTAATATTCGTTATCTTTTTTTTAAATATTCGGAAATGAAAACGATTATATAATGAAATTCCGCATTTTATATGATAAAGTACTACTACAAAATTATTTTAAATGTAATACTACTATTAAAAGGAAATGCTTAAGTTACTAATTATCCAAAATAATAAAAATGGTAGCTCCGAAAGTATCTTTTAAAAATTTTAATATTATTTTTCTAAAGTGAACGCAAGTAAATTTCTCAATGATATAACATAATATTTTAAGACACAAATTATTGAAACAATTTGTTGGAAGATTAATTGTATTAATTCTTGGAATTATGTGATCAGAAAATTAGTTTTTATCTCCGTTTAAATGAATAAAAATATTTTAAATGTTGATCTAAAATAATTTAATTGAAATATACATTTGCGATGAAGATTGAATACGTACATTTAAATATATATATATGTTATTTGTATACGTATACAAATTTTTCAATTATTTATACAATGAGTAATTAGTGCAAATCAAATCTTTATATTTGAAGGATAGTTACAATTAAAGAAATAAAGTAATAACAGAAAACATTATTTTATTAAAATATTTAATTGATATTAAGCATAGTATGTTTAATAAAATATTTAAATAATATGATAAGTTTTAAGAAATAATTTACCAAAAAAATCAAAGAAAAAGTGAATGATATTATCAAGTTAAACTAAAATTAGTTTTTTCTACTAAGACCTTGATTTCACATGATGTGCTTTCTTTTTTTAAAATAATTTTTAAATTAAACTTAAGTCGTTTTAATACTAAAAGTTAACCTATGATCTATCAATAGTTTATAACTCACACTTTGATAAGTACTAAATGAATGGATTTTATTATGATTAAATTACTTAATCAGATTTGAAAAACCCTATTTACAACACTAGATGTCGAGTTCCTTTTTAAAGTATTCATGTATGTATAAATATCCTTCATTACATGTTTTTCAGACACTGATTGATATAAAGTATTACATAGCTCATTGTAATTATTTTATTATTAATTTATGCCACCCAAAATTATTTTGCTGTTATTAAAGGGTTTACATAGCCAGTTAAAAAATTTCTCAAATGTATTCGCATAGTTGCATACATTCATAAGATAAAAAAATAAGATTCACTTCTGATTATTGTTCTACAAGCAGAGAACATTTTGACAAAGAAAATTATAACATACTTTCGGTACTAAAACAATATTCACTTGCCCTCTTTTTTAGTAAAATTTGAATTTAACTTGATAATAAATTCCAAAATTTCTTAAAATTGTTTTCATTTTAGATAATTTACTTATTACTTTAAAAATTTAAGAAATTGCGCTAATGATATTTTCGTGATTATAATGAATAATTTATATATTTTAATAATAAATCAAAGGAAATTTTCCTAATATAAATATGTGATCTGCAATTGCAAGCTAATCAAACAATCAAATCTTGAAATCTCAACAAGAAATAAATATGGAAGAAATAAAGAAAAAAAAAGTTAACAACAAAATAGATTGGCAAAATTGATTATAAAACAGAATTACAGAAAATAAAAAAAACAATGTCAAGAGAATAAACGAGCAATACGGGTGTAATAACTATAAAAAATGCAAAATTTAATTAGTTAAAATAAGAACACAAAACAAATAAATATTAACTACCAAGACAAAATTTATCAGGAAAAAATGCTAAATCAGAAAACAATCTCAATCAGAAAAGTTGAAGATTATTATATAAACAGAAATCAAAATTTAACTGAAGAAATATGATAAATTTTAAGGAATTGGAAATGTTAATTTGAGACAAAAAAAAAAAAAAAAAAAAAAAAAATGAAAAAAGGAAAAGTTTATTTTTAAAAAAAAAAAAAAAAAAAAAAAAAAAATATGGAAAGAGTAGAAGTGTATATTTCAAGAATTAGATTTCGAAATTAATTTTTTTCTCTTTTCATTGAATTTAGAGTATAAGCAAAAGAATAAATGTTGACGTTAATCCATTTCTTAAGATTTTCGAGTCTTTCAAATAAATTCTTCCTTAAAATATGCATATATCCGTATTTTTTAGCTAAACATATGCACAACAGCAATATAATAAACATTTTAAAAAAATTAATGTTTTAAAACTAATCACATCTGTTTAATAAATAAAGAAAGGAAAATTAAATGAATATATACACGATCTGAGTGTATTCAAAATACATTATTAAATGAATTTATAATAAAGTTTAAACCCTTTTACACTCATAAATCAAACAGTTATGACGAAAATTATTAACGATATTAAAATTTAATGCCGAACTACTCTGATATGAAATAAATTAGGAGGGGATAATGATCTTAATGGATCATTACATCAATTGAAATTTCTCACATCAATTGAAATCAATGTAATTTCGATATTAACGATACGTGTAGTTTCGAGAGCAATTGGACAGAAGACAAGTGCTTAATGTAACAATCGTCTTGAACGAAAAATCCGTTCTTTACTGGATGATCTAATCTCCCACCAATATTGATTGAGTTGAAAGAAAAACAACGTCTATTTTAAAAATAGAGTTGTCCTAAATTACACAATACATGATATTTAATTTGTATAAATTAGTTTGTTTTCGGTCTAGGTCTTACTGCTTTTTCGGAGTAATCATTCAAATCAGAGACTTATTACTGTTATAAATTAGAATTATTTTCGTACTATTATTTTCGTAAAATTTTATTTAATACTATTATTTTCGTAAAAAAACGCGATAATCATTCTATTTTAAGAAGGTACTTTAACTATTATAATAAGAAAATACTTTAAATATTATAATAAGAAAGTAGTTTAAATATAATAATTTATTATAATTACATCTAAGAAATTAAATTTTAAAACAGAAAAATTTATCACCGACTTCCATAAATTTCGACTTCCAAAAATCACAGACTTCCACCGAATTCCATATATATAGGACCCTGAAATACAAAGGATCCTTTTTAAACTTCCATCAACTCGCAAAGATTTCGTCTGGACATTGTTGGGAATCCCTGCTCTAAAATATAAACTTATTTAATGTACTGCAATTGAGGATTCGTGATTAAATAATTTAGAATATATAATCAACTTTTTACTTTATTTTAAACTAATCATTTGTGCATTAAAGATGAGATATCGTCTTTTTTAGCTAATACAAGTATATAAATTCAATAAGTGATAAACATAAAGGATATCATATACATGGCGAACGTAGAAGAGATGTAGAAAATACTAAAAATGTTGAAAATATTTCTGAATATATGTAATATCAAAGAGCTTAAATACTTGAATTTATTCTTGTGATTTGATATCGAAAATTCCAAAAGTTAAAGACACCAGCAGTAGTGAAATTATTATGTGGATACAAATAACATTAATACGAGTAATACAACCTATCTTTGCTTTATAAGCTTTATAAGAGGAAAATTTATGAAGAGGAAGTTTGCTAAAAAGTAAAATATTTTTATCTACTCAAGTTTGTATATAGTCATACTATCATAGTAGGAAGACATTTGTTTCAAAAGTTTAATATATATATAAGAAATTTGAATGTGAAATACTATATAAGTTCTTAAATACATTCTGTAAACTCACACTTTTGTTTCGTAGAAACTTCATGAGTTTTTTATTGATTTCTAACAGTATAGAATGACTGAGAACCTTAAGACTCTTATCATAATTTCTAAAGATTATTTGACATATAATTTAATGATTTTACACGAATAAAATTTTAAAAAAAGTCACCTTGAAGTTAGGTTTTAAAAAATCAATTTTCCTTAATTTCAACTTTTTTAGTTTTTTGCAGTTAAAATCTATGTTTAATTATTTTTATATACATTTTCACAAACTAACTTATCCTAAAGATTTTCTGTAAGAATCAGATAATTCCATGAAATTAACTTGATTAAAATTAGTAAAATTCACAAAATTAATCTTGTTTTGTGAATGGAGATATTGCTTTGCTAATAAACTTATTTTTCTCTCTTATAGTATTTTTGAAAATAAATAAAAGGTGTTAAAACTTAATTTGTTAGTTAGTAAAATCATACTGTCCTTTTAGAAAAATAGCATTTATCACCCCTACCTAATATAAATATTTCGTCTTATAGTTGACAGCAAAAAGTACAAAGTTTTTCTTTGATTCATGAAAATAAAACCGTCTAGGATAGTGATACCAGTCTGATCACATCTGCTTACTAGAGGAATAATTCAAGCTTTTATGAATAGTTGACACAAATTCATCCAGCGAATACTCTAACATGTTAGTATTTAATTAAATTAGTATTTGAGAAGACAGAGAACTTTTTTCACGAAAAAAACGTAATATAATAGTATAATATTTAAATACAATATATTAAGCAATACTTTATAGATGACTTAATACAAGCTACAGTGGATCGATGAACTCTTAAAAACAGATTTATTTTTAACAATTATACAGAAATATTAAAAATAATTGAAATTTTGAGTAACCAATAACCTAAAGTGGTTGGGAGATACTTTAATATCTACCACTTATATTTTTTCAGGAGAACATATTATAGATAACTTTTTATACATATTCATGCATCACAAGGAAGGAAACCCTTGAAAATCATATTCATCCACCTTGTCAAACTTGCAAAAAACGCAGAAGTGCAACCATCTCCCAATGCTCATCAATGACAAAGATCAAAGCTATCACTATTGATTTATTTATTGGTCTCAATTGTTGTGCTATTTGTCCAAGGAAGAATAGATATTCTATGTTGCTTTTTAGTATAAAAGTGTTATCCATTTTATAATAAAATTTGAGAACTAATTGATCAATTTCATCTGAAAACAGTTACTTTTTATACAAGTATAACTGAAGAATTAGCGGTTTGATGCGGGGATCTAGATAGAAGAAAAATCACTATTTAAGTTACCACACACTATTTAAGCTCTGTCGAAATCTAGCATTTTTTTCAATTGATTATCTTAGCAAGAAGGCTTGCTATCGAGTTATTATTTTTCTATACATGCCTATTTTTGAATGCAACATTAATCCTTCAAGAATAATAATCAGTGAAACAATTTTAAATACTCCGATTTTTTTCAGTCCTTAAAATTTAATAGTCCTATGAATTCATCATTCGAAAAATGAACTTTTCTCGTCTGTCTAACTGTCCCTTGCGAACTTCAATTTTAGATTCTGCTTTTACTACCTAAAGTTAATAATAAAGTCAATAATATATTAAATATTTCCTAATTTTGATTGTTTCTAAAGATATCCTTTAGTTTATACTTCAAATAAGTTTATTACAAACATTCAGCATGAACATCTCCTATTTTACCTAAAATGAACCCTTTCAAATGAGTTATTTAACAAAATTCAATTAATAAATGTAATAATCTCATTTTGTTTATTCACAAAAGTATACCGTAGCATAGTACCACTTATCTAGAAAAAAAAGCTTTTATTATAATATTATTCTGGCATAAATGAATTTTTAAAACATTAAAAAATATTATAAGTTTAAATTTCTAAATAAATATTGGTTGGAATATTTTTTTACGTTTATAGGAAAATTATTATCTTGTTTTGCTCATGATTAATTTGTAAATTTTTTTGTTTATCATTTCTGTCACCAGGTGGCAAATATTAAAATTATTTTAAACTAACATAAAATTTCTAGATTTTTCAATTTTTTAATAAAAAAGTTATCTAAAAAACACTCTTTAGTAATCAAATTTAAAATGAGGAACCTAGAGGAGAAATTATTATTAAATTATATTATTAAATTGATACTTAATTCTCATCATATAACATTTTTAAACACGTTTTATTATACAAAAAATATTTTTAGATGAAATCAACGTTTGATGATATTTGAAAGACGTACGAGTATTACAAGGGTACAGACTATTAACTGAAATTTTAAAAATTATATGGTCAAGGAGAAAAAAAGTTTATTCGGTGGTTGTTAAATTGAAACAATTGTTCATATACTTACAGAATTCTTATTAAAAATAATCATATTATTTTAGTTTTGCATTTGTAAAAAAACAGTGCTTTCGTATTTGTAGGCAACTGTAATTAATAAGACTTAATTGCTCATTTGAATTAGACTATTTTACATTAAGAAAATACTCTTTTAGATATATCATAATCCCCACTGTTAACTTCTTATTTTTAAATTTTCCTAAAATACTTCTGATGGATTTCTCAAAGCAAATTTTCATATGTTTACAAAATGCCAAGTAGAAATTATCTGAATAATAATCTATAAGAATAAATTTTATTTGTAATTTTTTCAAGTTATTTAAAAGCGTTTATTGGATGATTTTAATTTAAATCAAATTGGTTTTAATTTAAATCAAATTTATTTGAGTACTAAATTTAAATAAAAATGATGTACCAGTGATGATGAAATTATTGACTTTTAAATCTCTCTTTGCGGTCTTGTATACCTCTCTCGAACAGTTTACCAGAATTTTCTTTTTTGTAACTTATTTCTCAATAATCTCTTTAATTGTGATGTAACCAATCACATCTCTAAATTCAACTTAAAGGAAACCTTAAAGAAAACGTAAGAGTGTGGTAGAAATATATGTACTAGTAACACCAATAAAAATAAACGAATAAAATTACAAGCTTTAAAGATAACTTATTGCTGAAAAATTTACAAATAGCATAATGCTATAAGAGATTTACTAAGCCATATCTAATAAGCAATAGTTTCATTAGTGACATACAGGTATATTGAAATCCTGAGACATTTTTGATGAGAAACTATGCAAACGAGAGACTCTAATTCATCTAATCATTTTTAACGTGAAATTTATTGCGTCAAGTAGATCTTTCTCTGCTTGAATAGTACTAAATATGGGTATCATGATATCCATCAGTATTTTAATTGTCATAATCATTCCTGCAATACCTCGCTTCAATTTACTCATGCTCTGTCTTCGGAAATTGATTCTTTACAGTTGTACTAACATATTAGTCTCTCAATCACTTGGTCTATGACTATACCACATAAAAGGTAACGCTGGTTTATTTAAATGCAAAATAATTCTACTAATCGTGAATGTTCGGATTATACTACGGAATCATTAGATTTTTCCAAATCATTAGTAAGAGTGATCGAGAATAAAAAATAGCACGCACCAATCATAACTCAATCACATGAGTAAACGCATTATTTCATACTAGCTTAATGTACTCAGTTCGCTGCGTTCAGTTTCACTCATTTTGAATCTGATTCCATTTTAATTCCATCCAGAATTTATAGTTTACAATTAACTCGTCGCCTACTTATTTCATTTAGATTTTATTAAGGGAAAAGATGAACCTAAATTTAGAAAATCTTGCTTGATTATGAATCAGAAAGACAAATATTAAATTAAAGGAATGGAAACAGAGGCCTCCGTGACTTGGTTCACAGGTGCCCACCGGGTAACGATAAAAAGAGTAGCAGTTTCCGGCCTTGTTGCAGCTAATGGGCTAATGTACTATACTTGCTCAAGGGTGCTTGCCATTAGAAACAAAAAAAAATTATTTGGATATTTTTCGCCCAAATTCTAATGTATTTCCAACTGGCAAAGTATTGGGTAAGACGATCACAATACTTCTTTAACAATAGGAAAAACCAATATTTTTTACACTTTGAGAATGTGGAAAGAAACCTTTCTTCCCACATTCTCCCTTTCTTCAATGCCCCCTTTCTTTCTACATTACTATTGCCGTATTAATTTGCATTATAAAATAATGCCGCAATTACTTTTTTACTGTCACCAATGACGCATAGATTATAAATTTAAAAAAAAGGAAAAATAACCATTTATTTATTTATTGAAGTGAGAAGAGTTGCTTAAATTGTTTAAAATATTGTAAATTGCTTTACATCACTGAATAAGTGTCTTTATTAGGAGTTCAAACTATCATTAATAGCATTTTAAATTGATTACAAAACAGTAATCAAAATTGAGAAATGAAACAGTTTTCATTTTAAGTTAGCAAAAAACCAACATCCTGATATAAATTTAACTCCATTTTGTGTAGAGCTTACAATACCGGGATCCGAAATACCGAAATCCCGGAAGATTTTTGTCCATTATTAAAAACCGATATTTATGTAAAAATACCGGTATTTTGGTATTACATTAGTTGATAAAAATTGAATTTATACACAATATAAATCTAATTTAAAATAATATTAATTAATCTCAAGAAATTTTTTTGAAGATAAACAAACAATTTCATTGTATTAAAATCTATATCAGGCACATTTATTACACATACCGAGCCGAGTATGGCACCATCGAGAAGCGGCGGTGTCGGGCGTATAAAGCGATTGTTTATGTTTTACGTCTACTACTCAATGAATATGTCTTGTTTATACAAATATATAAAGTGTGTAACACAAAAATTATTAAACAGTTTAGATTAGATTGTTTAATTTTGCAAATCAGGTGTAATGTTTACAAGTGAGAATTATATTTTCAATTTTATTTTTCATTCCGTTGTGTCTTGTGGTGGGTGGATAATGTACACTTGTTTTCTGGTTTTATTTCTAATAATTGAAAATTATATAACAGTATTTAAATACTGATTAATCCATATGAATTATACGATACGGTAAGTTTATATTTGTATTATTGTAAGTTAGAGTGTAATTGAATTATACGATACGGTAAGTTTATATTTGTATTAATGTAAGTTAGAGTGTAATTAATTTACTAATATTAAAATTAATAGGCATAAACTGCTATACCTCCTGAACGATGAATACATTTACGGATCACCGAAAAGGACAGGACAAAACTTCAGTTTGGAATCATTTTTTGATTTAAAAAAAGGGACAGGTTGCTAAATGTAAAAGAAATAAAGTGTACAGGAGGATCCACAAGTGGCCTTTATACTCACTTAAAAACGATACTGGACTAAATCTTAAAAAGAAATCTTAAAAACAAGTGTTTTTAAACAGCCTAAATTGTTAATAACAAATTATTTTAAAAATAATAAAAACTAAAAACTTTCAGAAGTGTTTGGCTGAATGACAACTCGCGATGGTTTGTCTTTTAACATATTTATAAAATCGTATGACATAAGAGAAGGTTTAAAGGCAAGAGGATTCAAAGACACCAAAATCTACAGTCACCATTAGAAATATAGTACTTTAATATAATAAAATTATTAAGCAGTCTACAGTCATGAAATTTCTAGACTGAAATCTGAAGGTAAACGTCTCAGTATCACATTTGACGAATGGACATCTATTCGTAATCGGCGCTACATAAACATTAATGTACATTCTGTTGGAGGAACAATGAGGAATATCGGATTAGTGTGCTCTTACGGATTCGTTCTAGTAGAAAAATGCTTATACCTTGTAGAAGAAAAACTGATTTTAATCTATGCATATCTAAAGATATAGTTGGAGTAAATAATGACGGTGCGTCGGTTATGGTAAAATTAGGAAACATTATAGAGGCTGATCATCAACAATGTATGGCACATTGCATAAATTTAGCAATTACTGATGTTTTGTATAAGTCAACTTTGAACCCGAGTGTGGATATTGATGTGGAACAAAATTATAATGATGACGATGTTAATGATGTTGACGATGACGATGATAACAATGACGACGATATCGACGAAGAAGATGGTAATGGAATTATTATAGAGTTAGATGCTAGTATTACTACAAGTAATATAAATATTAGACATACTGGTATATCATCTCTAGTTTCTAAATTTCGAAAAGTAGTGAAAACGTTTAAAAATTCACCCTCTAAAAATTATAAATATTTACAAAAATACGTGAGAAAACAATTAGGTAAAGAAACAGCGCTAAAATTAGATTGTCATCAAGATGGAACAGTATGTTATTTATGTTAGAAAATTTTGAAGAAATTAAATTTTGTATTCAAAAAGCGCTTATTGACATTAGTTCCGATATTCATTTTTCGGACGAAGAATTTAATTTATTATCTTCTTACTCCTGTAAAATTAACAGTAAAAGCATTATGCCGAAAAGATGCAAATCTTTTGACGGCTCACGCTTCTTTAACATTTATGTTAGATAATCTTTCCCAGCAAAAATCTGCAATTGCATTAGAATTATTGGAAGCATTAAAATCCCGAATTTTACTGCGACTAATAACGGAATTACCACAAATACTTCAGTATCTGCAAAAGGACTCACAAGATGTTGGAGAAGTATTTAAACGCATATCCAAATTTACAATCATTAAATAAAATGTAAGCTTAATTAAACGGTTCACACATGAAAATCTAGAAGATACAGAAAATATGGAAGTTATGCAAGAAACATCCCTTCTAATATCTTCGCAAATTAGTAATGAAACAGTATTAGAATCTGACAAGGTAAACGTAAACGCATTAAAGAAAAAACTTCAGGCAGCAATAGACGCAACACTAAATACTTCACTCTTGCCTGCGTTAAAAAAATTCCAGGTCTGTAACAAAAAATAAAAGATGAAATTACTTCTTTTAAAAAAACAGGAACAAAAGGAACGTATTTACAAAATGTGTATGATTTCTTAATGACAATAGTGCCGACAAGTGTAGAATAAGAAAGAGCTTTTTCGGTGGCTGGTTATATTTGTACGAAAATTCGGTCCACGCTTGATGATGAAACGATTGATTGTTTATGTTTTTAAGAGCATACTTTAATAAACAAAACGCAAGTTATTAATATTATTTCATAAATACTTTCAATTCAATTATATTTTTTGCTTCTTTAATTATATAATCCCATACGAGCCTATTATATGTAAAATGTAACATAGAATTTAATATATACTTTTTTTTACTTGCACTTTTTTTTTGTATCTATCTACTCCTACTCTCTATGTAATGAAATAAATAATATCTACTCATTTCAGAACAATATTTATTGGATTTCATACATTATTTGTTAACAAGTCAATATAACAACTGTGGTAAGTAAAATTTCATTAATAATACCTGTATCCCGATATTTCAAATTTCAAATATCAAATACCGGTATTCAGATTTTAGTTCGGTATTGTAAGCCCTAACTCTGTGTAGCCGTTCTCAACTCCAGACTAACAGTACATGAATTTTATTTCTATAGATTAATGGCAAGCTTAAGGAATTCATCACAGATTTACGTCAGACCAGATCCACATTAATTCTTGACATCTGAAAAGAAACCACCAGGATTATATGTTTATAGATTCAGATTGTTGTAGGGGAAAGCGTGAAAGACTTTTCATCTAATTATATAACATTGCCTTCCATTTATCAATCCATTTTTATAGTCATAACACCATTGCAAATGATAGTTATCTAAAAGATCTGTGACAAGGGGCTTAAAAATTGCTAGAATTCTACAAATATTCCGTTTATAAAGGTTCATCCTAACTGTAATTATTGAAAAAAGATAATCAAATTCTGGTTGAGCTTTGCGGTCATTTTTGCTGCTGCTTTTTTTTAGACATTTCAATTTGCCTCATAGATAAAATTAACATTCCAGAAAACAAATTATAAAATAGTTTATCTTTACCTATTAACTTGTAGTTAATAATAATTGTAAATTAATTATACTTTTGAGTAAAATAATTCCTCTCCCACTAACTACATTTTACGTCAATTAATTTTTGTGTCCATAATAAAAAAAAATCCAGCATAATATTTGAAAATATTTAATAAATTATTATTCAATTCAAAGTAAACATATATCATCAATCAATGTCACTGATATTCTATGCTCATTTTTGCAAGTAGCACCTGAATGATTAATACTTCGGACTTCCAATAGTTCGTGGGTTTATTATCCAACCCAGATGTGTGGGGTATTTCTTTAGATTGTAAAAAAAACCTGAGAATGTTTAAATTAATTTTATAATCTTTTTGCTTTAAAATAGTGGAAACAGAATTTAATGAAATGAAGGAAAATTTTACTTTTGATTGAGTTTATGGTGAGAAGGATGGAACTCCTATTTCTATGCTGCTTTTCAAAGCGTACATATAAATATAATTTCCCCTGCACTTGTTGCTCAGTGCAGCTGGTTAAAATGCTCCCAGCGTATCAGTTTAACTCAAGAGAAGCAAAATATGATTAAACTCTTCTTCCTATCTAAAAAAGGTCAATGTTAAAAGTATGAAAAAGCAAAAAATAGATGAGAGAAAGCGGAAAGAACGGGAAATGTCAGGGATTGAGCTCATAGCACTTATGCTCCAAGCCAGTAAATTTACTTTGAATTATTTAAAAATTTCTTACTTTTTCCCAATTAGACAAAATCAATCAATTTAAAATCATCACAAGTGAAAGATGCTATTTTCAGGATTAATTTAACATTTAACTTTAAAAATATTACTGAACTGTTGGCTTTTGAAAACAAACACTATTTAAGTATGCTTTAGTTAATGTACTCTTTTTTAGTCCAAGTTATTCACTACTGCTCATGGTAAATCTGATTGTGTAAGCTAAAGAACTCTTATTTGCGCAACGAAAATCTATCGGGTAGCAATCTTTAACACTCTCCATCACAAAAAAACGTTAAAGTCAGTTCTATGTTTAGTTTTTCTTTAAATGTTTTTTATTGCAAAAATGGAAAAAGTACAAAAATTTTTGTACTACCATAAAATAAAAAGAATAAGTCATTTTATACTCATTTAAGTGAAAAAAGCACTTAAAATGTATAAAAAGAAAACACTTACCAAAACATTTAAAGGCCAAACTATGTATAAGTTACCTATAAACATTTGATAATATCAACAATATTACCTTTGCTAGATTATATACACATTGCATCGAAATTTACAACATATTGTGTCGAAATATTAATATAAATATATTGTGCTAGAGCTGTTAATGACGAAAACCTAAAATGAAATTGTAAGAAAAATTTGAAATAGCTTTTTGATATAGTATGCTGTTGCTGCTTATCTTCGAAATATCTGACATATCAAATCAGTTCCAGAATGTTGCTGACTGAAAAACAATCTAAATTATTAAGGGAATTATGTGTGTTAAGTTCCCCTTGAAAAGTCCGATGCAACCCAGAATGTGATCCGGTGAAACTCAATGGTCACGACATTATGTATAAGTGAATAAGGTATAGAAAAGATTATAATAGCCTTAATATTCACAATTTGAATCTCGGTCCTTTAGGTCGATAAAAGTTGCAGTTCTATTCTTTTCTATAAAAATTTGTACAGTCTAGAATAAAAATGGTACTGAGATCTCAATCACAAACTAAGTAAGTCTGCTGAAGCTAATATAGTGATTGCTTTCATCATTGTCTGTTAAATCTACGGAATGTAGTTTGTGGCAAGATTTCTTCCTTTTCTTTTCTTGTTGAAAGTTTTTTTTTTGTGATTATTTTATTAAAATTCGTGTAATACAGCCTCCTGTTACATACTAATAACGGTAAAAATGAAGTTGTAGCTCATTTTTTTCAAAAGGACAGCACACATACACAAATAATGTAATATCAATTCATTTTTGCTATTACTTTCATTGGGTTATTAATGAAATAAACACTCCTTATACTGAAGGTTAGTTTTTAAAAATATTTATCTTTAATATAAAATAAGTTGCGTTGGACTTTTAAATATATAAATGAAAATATTTTTCTTTAATAAACGATGAATTTTATAATTTATTTTAACTATCCGCTGAATAGATTGCTTATATTGTATAAACTTTGTAAATATTTATGTAAATTGTAAGATTTAGTTTAATTAATTCTTCAGATATGTCACTTTTATGCTTAAGTGCATGTCAGAAATGAGAAAAAGAAGTTGATATTATTTTGGCTTTAATAGACTTTTTAATGCGGAAAAGCTGTGGGTAATGGGCTTTTATAAATAGAAACAGTTGAAAAATAGATGTAAATTCCATGTAATCTAGCCATTATTGAATAAAGAAATAAGATTTTATTAAAGAATATCTGTTAAGTGTAATTGTAGATAAAAATCTAAACAAGTATAAGTGGATCATTTGACTTTTCTTAAGTTAAGATTAAATTTGAAATTCATCATTAGATTAATTAGCAAGAGCTGGATTTGTGATACATTATTTTCAAATTATTTATTCAATAGTTTGAAATATTATATGTTAGTTTATTTTTGTTTCAAGTTATATAATATTTGAATAAAATTTAATACATATCTACATACATTTTGAATAAAACAGTAGGATCTTCAATAAATATGGTTATTTTATAATTATTATGTACTTAAAAAAAGTCCTTAAAATTTCAGATTTTGATAGATAGTACTCAGAAAATATGACAAAATTTAAATATTGTAAAATAATTTATGGTATTGATGTAAAAAATTAGAATAAATTTGATATATATTATGTTTTTCTCACATTAATTTCATCACTAAGTATATCAAATATTTTATGTATTAATGTTACTTATATTTTGTACAAACGGTTTATAAATTTATTTAATTTTTTTATACTCAAATTTACTTTAGTCTGCCATAATTTTAAAAATAAAACTTCTATTACTTCTCTTTTTAAAAGCAAAATGTTAGACGGATAATTAGTCATAGCTTGCTTATAAGTACCATTCTATAAATGTTTAAAACACTTTCAATATAATTTTAAGTAAAAGTATATGTGTACTAAAAGGAAAAAATCTTTATAGACAACAGATACAACTGCTTTACTTCCCAGCACTAGCAGGTAACTCAAATGTTTGTGTTTTAATAAAAACTATTATCTAATTGAATATTATGATGACCATATCAGGTTTAAATGAATTTCTAGTTATGTAAACATTTATCATTTATCTTGTTTTTCTATTTTTTTTATTAACTTGGAGTGAGATAATGAATGATTGAGATTTTGTTGCTATGCTTGGTTTATAAAATCTTGCTTTAACAAAAACTTTTGATAGAAAATATTTATTCCAAACTCATTAAAGAAAATATCACAAAAGTACTTTGAATTTTCAAGGGTAACTTCTTCAAAAGAATCATCGAAAATGAAATTCAACAATTTTTATATTCAATATCATTTTTGTATTTGTAATTATTCTGATAGTATTTTTTAAATTATAGATCTCGTATAAGTCTTCATAAACAAAAAAGTAATTTTAGAATGACACTCAGCTTTCAAAATATTTAAGCATTATTTGTGAATAGTTTTTTGGCTTTCTGGTTTACAATAAAGTAGGAAACATAAAACTAGCTTTTACACAGTTAGAGCAGATTATTTTATGAATTTATGTTTGCTGTGTTGTTAATTTTTAAAATGCCAATTACTTTTTTGCTAATTTCTAAGCATTTTAGAAAGTATATTCTTATTTTCTTATACTTTTGTGAAAAACAATGCTATATTTAATGGCAATCAATTTATGACTCAAAATAGTAAATTAATATTTATGTTATAATTGAATAAAACTCTCATGTCTCTAACATTCAGATGTGTTTGTGTAAAAACTTGTACTGTTTTGGATGTCACTAACTGTGAATATATTGATTTATTCCTTTATTTATTTTTTTTTAAATTTTGAATAGAATTAAAAACAAAAATACAGATTTAGTTCTTTTGTTGGGGATTCTATGTTATCTATCATGCCTTATTACATTCCTACATTTTAAATTCATCAATGTTTCATAATTATAATCAAGACAACTAAGTTTATAATATATCTTAAAAAATATTTAAAACTGTTACATTAGATCACCTTGTTCTGGAGAGATTCAAGTTTAGTAAATTTATCTAAATGCCAACATGAAGAAAAGTTCTATTCTTAGTTGATATAAATGCAATAGAATTGAAAGTTCTTACACTTTAAACCCTCTTTTAATTGATTGGAGTAAATATAAAGAAATCTTAAACATTTTTTATTCATTTGCAAATTTTTATGATCAAAGTTTAAAAATAGAAACATTCATGTTAACTGTCATTTGGTTAAAACAATTAAAAGAGTATACAAGCATTATTTATTGATTGTCAGTTTATAAATATCAAACTTTGAAGTTTGACAGTATTTTGTCGTCAAAGCCAGCTTGCAATACTAAATATGTTGTTTATATTTAAAAATAGGTATCTGATAAGACAAGCACATTTTCCCCACACTTGTGAAAGAGGAATAAAATGCTTTAGTTATACATTTATTAATTATAATATAATTAATAAATTTATGTATATGTATTATCATATAAAAATATATTAATATAAAAATATAATATGTCATAAAAATATAACAATATGTATTATCATTTCAAATGTGTTACACATCTTTTTGTGTTTTAAGAAATGTTTTTAAATACAGAATAATGATTTTCTTAAAACAAGTTATTATTTTTTTATATATATTTTGTACCACAGTGTGTTAAAAATAAATTATTAAGAAATTGATGTTATTCACTGCATTGACATAATGCTACCTGGATAGTTTTTTTAAAGTCCATGTATATTAATAAATTAATCATTGTAAAAATGTTTATGCAACACATAGCCTGATGGTTTATTCTTGCATATTGGATTGTATTGGATGTGTTTTTCAAAACTGGTGACATTGCTTACTTAATAAGGAAATTAGTAACAAAAATGGTATTATGCATATTGAATTTGTTTTCAAAGGCTGGTGGCATTGCTTAATCAATAAAAAAGAAATTAGTAAAAAAAATGGTATTATTCATGTTACTGATTTTGTACCTGGTATTTAACTGTTACCAAGAAGCACTAAATGGGTTGTTTTTTAGGTTTCTTGATTAATTAAAGACAAATTATTCTAAAACATTTTGTTCATATAATTGATTTTATGTTAATAATTACCATTTTATAGCAATTTATTTTTATATGATTTACATTTTTGATAAATAGTTACAAGTTCATCTTTTAGCATTATCGCTGGAAGTCTTTTTGTGGTAGGGAAATTAAGTGAAGTAAACCAAATCACAAAATTCAAACTCTAATTTTGGCTCTTGGTGAAAAAAATTGAAAATGGTGCCAATCTTGCTTCAGTGGGTAGGATTTTAACCACAAAAATTTATTCAGATAAGTATTAGTATAAATATTTTTATTAATTTTATTCTGTAACAATAATAAAAGTGAGTACTGAAATTTGAATAGAAAAATAATTTTTTTTTAGAAAATTGAAGCTCCTTTCATCATGTAAGGCATCAGGCTTATGCTTCTTGTGCCATTGTAGAAATATGCTATTGTGCATATATACACTATCTACTAATAAGTAATTGGACACCAGTGAGATAGAAAGGAAAAGTGCATTTCCCATCAATAAGTAACTGAGGCTCAGCGAACATCAAGTTTCTGGGATACTTACTATCAGCCATTGTAAGATGGTGATTAATATTTTCTACTTCTTGGAGAAAACAGAACAATTCACTCATTAGTTTTAGCTGGTGTTGCTTCTTATGTAAATGTTCTAATTCTTCCCATAAATACTTGATAAAATGAAAGTCTTGGCTTCTGGCTCTTTAGTCTAAGCACTGAATTCCATTCTCACCACAACAAAACATAATGGGTCTTGTAATATGATATTTTGTACTGTCATCCTGGTAGAGAAACAAAGATTTTATAAAACAATCACAGAAAAAACTTAGAGGTAAAATTATGTGGCAAATCTCAGCTTTGAGCTTTCCTGGTATTATGACTAAGGATCTTTATCATAGCTGTAGAAACACCCCCAAAGGATTGCACTAACTCCTTTCCTTGCTGATACTGCACAATCCACTGGTAAACATTCTAAAAATGCCCTATTCATTTTTAACCATCCAAATGGTAAAAGGTAAAGCTTGATTTATGGTTCCAAAATATTTATTTCCAATGTTCTATGGTCAAAATTACTGGCTTTTTTCCCATGCTCACCAAGGCAGTCTGCTGTATTCAGTGATTAAAGGCTTGTGGCCTGCAATACAACTGTGGTAATCAAGAAGAGTGACTTTATTATGACTGGTATTCATTTACACAACCAATCCCGAATCAGTTTGAACTGAACATTTTGGCCTTAAAAGCTCAATTATTTGACTCTGCTTGATTTCTATTGATACAACAGTGATTGAGCAGTGTTTTGACAACTACCACTTACTTTCCAATTGTGAATCTCGTAGACCACTGTCAACTTTAGAGTACTTTAGCTCACTGGAAGTGACATGTATGGAAAGGCCATTTTTGTGATATATTAGACATCCACAGCTTTTTTTAAATCTGAGAACTGAATTATGTGCTATTGTTCACAGGAATTGTTTTCCACCCTTAGTTAATAGTCGCAAATATGATGTGTTGAATATGGTTGATTGCCTCTTTGGCATGGTGCACAAATATTTGTTGGTAGATAGTATTTGTTGTTGAAATGGACAGTCCGCAGAATTTCATGACTGCACTATAAGAAGTATTATTTATAATTTAAGATAATATTTATATATTTATAATCATTTATGTTTATAATGTATATTATCATGAATATGTTATAAAATTATGAAGCAGGTATTATTTATTATGCTAAAATTTAAAATAAGTGAAATTAAGATGAGTGTAAATTGTAACATTATACAGTAAAGAAGAGAGATATTAAGCAAAATACAATGGTTAGTGCTGACTTCTATTCCACCTTGGGTATGGATGTTTGAAGTCCACTTTAAACTGTAGGTATTGGTCTGATTAATCATTTATGAGCAAAATGTTATCACTGAGCTACAAGCTAAAAAAACTAAGTGAAATACAAAAATATGTAGAGCATTGTACAAAAATTACTCATTAAAACAAACTATTAAAAACATATATTTAATTCTTTTTATGTTAATTGCATACTGCTGAATGATTTTGAAGAAAATTCTGGTGATAAACTCAATTCTGAGAAATGGAATTATGCTTAAATAACTATGAATTGTAGTACAAAAAATAAGTGTTGTTTCTGAAACTCATGCAGTTTTTATCTGTTTTATCTAATGTGGGATTCATATTAAACAATTTATTAACTATTGAATTTCTTAGTTTTCAGTAGGAGAAATTGCTTATACTATAATGAAAAATCTCTTGTTAAATAATTGCCTTATTAACAGATAACTATGTACTTTTTGCTTTATTATGACATAGTTGAAAACATAATATCTTTGATACATAAATCGATTTTTTTCAGTTACATATTATGGCTTCCACTTTACATTATTAATTTGTTAAAAAGTCAAAAAACTGTGTCACTTCTAAAATTTATATATTTTTAGAGTGTGATTTTCCTTTAAGAAACTCGAGAAAATTCAAGTTACTTCATATATCAAAAATTATTCACTAATTTTAAAAGCCACATTGCACTATAGTGTAATGTGATACAACAATAGAGGATGCAGTTTGACAGTGACATCAGAAAGGCTATCCATCTTGACCATACCTCTCTGGATTTTTCCCAAGAACCACTCCTACCCATCAAGCCTCCTATGAGTATTATTATCAATACAAACCTTTTGGAACCATGTTCTAAAAAAGAACCAACTCAAGCTCTATTACAGAAAGGTGAAAATACAGTTCGTTCACTGGCAAAAGATAACAGCGCAATTGTTTACACGGATGGTTATCACAGCACCTCCTCTATTACATAGATTGTAATAGAGGAGGTGCTGGTGTCTACATCCTCTACCCCTCAGAAAATGTCAAGCTTAAAATACCCACTGGCCAAATTTCCTCAAACTTCACTAGTGAACTAGGTGCTATTAAAGAGGCTCTTACCCATTGTCTCTATTTTTCTCCCTTTGATGACTCGATTGAACAAATTGTAATTTTCTCAGACTCTAAATCAGCTTTAGAAGCCATACGAAACAGTGAGTCAGCTCTGACAGGAAATATTAATACCCTTCTTCACTCTCTAAATATTCCATGCATTCTCCAGTGGATTCCTGCACATGTGGGTATTGAGGGAAACGAATGTGCAGATGCCCTTGCAAAAGAAGCACGAGATAAAGAGCAACCTCGAACAGTCACCTGTACAGACACAAATGCCGTTGCCAGGCGGAGAATCTATGATCAGCATTTTGACAAAGCAACAATCCCTGATCTAGACTGCCCAAGAAACCTCTCCTCTACAATAGCTCGGCTGCGTACTGGACATTTCAAGGGCATGACGATTTCACCAACTGGTATTAAATCCTATCCCAACTGTAAGCACTGTCCTCAATCTGAACTAACTCCAGATCATGTCTTAAACTGCCAAGCCATTATCCGCTCCCTCTTCGAACTAGGAGCTCCACCAACTGAGATCCTCCATAGCCACCGGGCTCCAGAACTAGCAGATCTCATCAACAAGACTTTTGGCGGACTGTAGACTTTTTTTTTTTTTTTTTTTTTGCACTTCACACCTACTCATAGACACGACAACAACAACAAAAGCCACATTATTTAATTGATAGGTATCTTTGCATTATAAGATTTCACTACATAAGTATTTTATGTAGGATAGAAATGAAATTATTTTTATTTTTTGGTGATTATGTATTGTATGTATGTTTTACACTGAATTTAGTTTGAAATAAAGTTTAAGAATGACTTACATTTTGAAAAGTTTTTATTTTGATTGCCTTTCCTTAATTATTAGTAGAGACTTATATTATTTTTTATGTAATTATATATGAAATGAATTCCATGATAATTTTATTATGCCCTTTCAATACCTAATTGTTCTAATGCAAAAAATTCAATTGTTTTTATTTAAGTAAAGTTTCACATTTTTAAATTTTTCTAATAAAATTTAATTTTATTCCTTAAATAATGCAGATATGTTAACTATCTGAATTCCTCAGTTTATCTGAACATTTTCCATGTTGTAAATATTTTGAGTAATTTTTTCCGACTCAAAATTATTGTCAATTATTTTTATAAAAAATGGTAAAATTTTGTCTCCTTACCCATCTTTATGATTAAAACGGTCCTAAAATAGCTATATCATAACAAGATTAAAAATTGCATCAGATAACCTTTTTTACATATTAACTTAAACCACTAAATCATACAATCTAGCTTCTATATATATGTACACAAAAATCATTTTATTATTATTATCTTGCATGTATTTTAAGTTTCTCTTAGTTCTTAATTTTGTTTTTCTATTTTATTAAAGCAAAAATATCTTTGTCATATTACTTCTTTAGAATGAATATTTGTGTATCTTTTAAGGAGTGATTGTATCTTTTTCTATAAGAAATTGATTAGTTGAATGGAAAAGTTCATTGAAGTCAAATGAAGAAAGAATATGGATTTAAGTGTGTCTACAAAGTAAGTTTAATCTATATTAGCATTATTTATATTAAAATTATACTTGCTTTTTTTTTGTTATAAAAAATACTTGAACTTCAACGTAGAAAGAAATTTAAAACTTGTAAGTACTGATTTTGTTTTCTGTGTGAAATTGTTTATTTTTCTCATTTTAAGTAAAACATATAAATATTATTATCTTTTAAAAATTTAAAATAGGAAGAGACTCATTGCATATAAGTAAACTTTACCTGTTCTGAAATTTTAATTTCTCTGCTCTTTCCTTAAGATCTATTGTTCACATGAAAAAGTCTAGGTTTGTCATCATCTTAAAAAGTTATATGCAATAAAATGTGATTATAAATTAAAATTGATATATATTTTAAAATAGTATTTATATATGGTTTAACAAATTTTACCATGTTTAATTGAAAACTTTTTAACTTGAGGGGTCTGAGTGTATGAGTTCCTAAAATTGCTGAAAAGAGGTTTATATAATACAAAAGTGGTTGGAGAGATTTGGAAGCAAATTACAGTAATTTTTTGTAAATATTTTATTCTTATATCAGTATATTTTAAAATAATTTCAACCAATTTTTTTTTTCTTCTGTAATTACAGCTCAAACTTGTTGATTTGTTATATTACAATGTAATTTGTGATAATATTCTGCCTGACATACTTTAGTTTCACTGTACATTCTTTTTGTTGATGGAATTTAGTGCAACAAAATTTTATTTTTTCTTTTTAAATTATTGATTTTAATTGAGAAACATGAAATTATCCCTTTTTATAACTGGTAAAGTGGCTAAATCCTGGGAGCCTACACAGTTATAAAATGTTCCAAACTGGTTTACTGTGTCAAAATGTCTTCTTGCATTTGTATGGTGTAACATGATTGTGTACATGTGGGAAATCTGGTACACTGATAACCTTTGAAGCACTTGTTATTTATATTTTGAAATTTATTTTGATCCTTAAATTTTTGAGCATAAGTTTCAATTGAATATTAAGTTTATAAATTTGTTTATTTTTAAATTTCTTTCATTATAAAATTTGAGTGTTACTATTTGTTGTGTAGCCAGTGATAGAAAAGTATGGATAGTGGTAAATTAAATCTGAATTTTTTTTTTAAATTTTCCAAGTAATTGTGTAGATACTTTTACTTGTTATTCAATTAAAATTGCTTCTGTGTGTAATAATTTATGTAATTTATTAAGTTTTGCATAAAGTGTTTAACATGAATTTAGATTTACCGTGAATTGTAATGCTTAAAATTGAGTTTTCATCAAAATATATGCTTGATAATATAATTGGAAACTCAATTATTTTTCATAAAATGTTATTCATGTTTTTGAATTAGCTTTATTTACCATTTTTCTAACTAGATTTTATTTTCACTGATTTTTTTTTTTTAAGTTTGCACTACTGCCCAGTTAATTAAAATCAGAGTAAAAATGTATTTTATTAATGTTATAGATTTAGCTTTATTACCTTGTTGTCTCCAGTTGTAAACTGCATAGTATTTGGTTTATATTTGTATTTTATCATGTGATATTTGTGAAATTAGTTACCTCTTATTAGCATTTTAATACTTCTTTATTAAGTATTTATTATGAAATATTCAAAATTTTGATATTTGAAATTCAAAATATTTGTTGATTGCAAGATTGCTATGCTCAAGGTTAAAAGTTAATTGTGATTGGTGTTTTGACAACCAGATATTGTGTGAAGTGACGTAATTTAGATTAGCAAATTAATTGTGCATTGCTTGGTACAAAATTTTGAAATTTCTCCAAAGCAGTGCAGGCTCCTAGGATTTTACCATTGAAGTATTTCATTATTAAGATGAATCTGCGTTATAGTTTCCCTTTCAAAAAATTTCTCATGTACCAATTTTAGAGTGACATATTCAATTACAGTTAATTATAAGTATTTAAAATTGAGTAGAACTCTCACATTTGCCATTATTTGTATCTGAGAACTTCTTTTGTATAAATATAATCTTAAAGTTAAGATGAGTACTAAATAGAAATATTTATTTTATTCTATTTGTGCACATTTATACCTTTTTTGTATTACATTTCTAAAAAAATCTATCTTATGCTTAATCCAGATTAAGTAAAATGAAAAATAACTAATGTCATCTCTTACCTAAAAAAACTATACTGAAGAAATTAAATATATGCAATAAGTTTCTCTGCATACTTTTGTGCATTTATATTAAATTAAATGTTTGCTATTGTAGGCATTGTTTCCCTTTTATGTCACTCAAACTTTTTGAATGATGTTATGTAAACTTAATAATCATTTTTGGAAAAGCTGGCAATCCTGCAGCTTTTAATAATGTGATTTTTATTTCAATTATTTTAATTGCATATTTTTCATCTTAATGTTGATAATATACTTTGCTAATGGAGATAATGAGATTTTTTAAGCATAATTATGTATCATAAATTATACTTTTTCACATGAGACAAAAATATTATAGATTGTGTATCTATAATATATATATAATATTAGTTTCAGGATCCAATAACTTGCAGCATGTCATTGTTTAATTGAACATGAAGGAATTGATTCTCATGCAAAAATTAGCACTTTATTGATTTATAAAAAAAAGTACTATTTTAATCAAAGGTACTTATATCAGATTGATTAATATATTGTTTAATATTTAAATGCTGATATAAAATTTATTAATGGTAAGGCAAACTCTTTTGAAGTCTGTAAATTTAAATACTTTTTTCATGTGTAATTTTCTCAGGAGTTCCCAAAGAGGTCAAGCTCCTCTCATTTGTTTTAATTACCACCTTTCCCCTTTTGGGTGTTAGCCCTTATATAAAAATGATAACCTGGTTACAAATAAAACTTCTTTATGGGAGGCCTAAGTTGTATACTTCACAATCGATTAAATTTGCTAAGCATTGCCTTTGTTCTAATAAAAAGAACAATTATAAATTCGTTTTTAGTTCTTTAAATTAATATTTATTTTAATGGAAATTTCAAATGATATAAGAAGTTATAAATAGTAATTAAAACTAACTAGTAATTTCTTAGAATTTTCAATTATATATTTTCTTTGTAATATTTAAAATAAAATCAGTCTGTGATAAAATATAGTAAATTGAATTTCTTGTAAGAACATTTTCATTTTCAGAACATATGCGTTATTGTATTAATTATAAAATTATTACAAAAGACAAAATACTTTTTATAATTATTTATTTAAACATGAAAGCAATTTTGTATATCAGTCATTTGTATTTAAAAACACAAATTAATATTTTTAACAGGATGTTGAAATTGAAGTCCTAAAACTAATACCATGACAATTTTATTTTAAACAGTATTATTTTTCTAATCATTGATAAAGTAATTTGATACAGGTATTATAAAAAAAATTTAACTGTAATGAAGCTAGAATAGTATTAATACAAGCCTTTTTATAATTATTATGTTTTAGAATTTAAACACAAATATAATTACAAAATTTAAATCTGAATAGTTTATTTGAAAAAAGAACATGTAATAGAAAAGAATTAAAAATGATTATAAATGTTCAATATATTACTTTGCATGATACATAGTAATGATTTCTTGAAGTATCAAATAGTTCATGAGATTTTTATTAATTATGCAAACTCATTAAAATTCATCTTAATGAATGACTTTTAATAAAAACTGCAATATTTCATTTAAATAACACAAATATAGAAAAAAATAATCATTTTAATTCATGTGTAACTTATAGTAAAATCAAGGTGTACATGTAAATTTTTGTTCTGTGTTTTAAAATATTCCAGTCTCAGTAAAATTTATATATATAGTGCTCTTCTCCCATTATTGGTAAATCGACTAAATTATGGAGCTTAACAATTATTTAACAAGATAATATGCATCACATATTTTTATGTTTTGACACATTTACTATGAGTGAATAACTTCATTTTTTTATGTGTGAATATATAACATCTTGAATTCTTGAATACTGCTATGGATACAAAATATCCTTTTTGTTAGTATAAACATAAGTTAGTCTTTAACTTTTTAACCAATTTTATTTGAAGTTGCAACTTCTGTTGTATATTCCACATTCAGTTAAATGTATAGTTTCTAATGAGGATAAAATATCTTAATGTTATTCCATAATTTTATATTAAAGTCATAATGAAAGAAAGAGATTAGAGTATGTGTTTATAAATATCTAATTGTATTTTAACTGCCAACAACCACAGATTGCCCATAATCATGATTTTGTATTGCTTCATGCAGTTACAAATAGTTACAGAGCTTTTATAATGAATTGTTCAACTTTTCATAGATTTTTCTTGGCATTTTTTTTTTTTTTTTGGTAACTCTGCTTGTTATTTGATTTGGATAAGATTTCTAATGCAGCTTCATAACCAAACCTTGAAGCACATTTCTGGAATGCAATTTGGCAGGTAATGTGTAATAAAACAGAAATATTCCGTGCAACTTTTTTTATTAGGAGAAAACATTGTTTGAGGAAATATTTATAATTCGCTGTTGGCCTTAAATGATTTTGTTTACTTTATAAATTTATTATTTTTAGCATGCAGAATAGTTATGAAATAAAAATCATGCATTCATAGATGATTTTAGATACTAATCCATGGAACTAAGAATCTCATTTTTTGAAATATACTGTTACAGTTATTTCTTTTTATGAATTGTATGCACTAATATTGGCATATTCATAAATCAGTTGCAAAATGTAAAGGACTCTCATCTCTAAGTTTTAATAATTGAAAAAACAAATTCATAAGAGCCATTTTGACCTAGTTTCCTAGTATAAGCTTTCTACATTAAATCTAATTAGTTTTGATGTATTTTTTATTCAGTATGAATTCAATTGTAAGCTGATGGATGAGCAAGATACTTTTTCTACTCCCACTTCAGTGACATTTCATGAATATCATGGTCGAAATATAAAACTTTCAGAAAACAACACTGTTGCTCACAGAAAATCTGGTTATGCCTATGGAATTACATTTTCAAGAGAGCCTCTTCAACCTGGAGAAATATTTCTTTTAGAAATAGAAGAATTTGAGCATGGCTGGATTGGAAATTTAAGATTAGGCTTAACACAAGAAAATCCTTCTTCAAATTTTGAGCTTCCTCAATATGCATTACCTGGTTTGGTTGATGGAGGGCAAAGCTGGATTTTACCAATTAGTACTGCAGAAATGAATTTATTTGATCACACCTGTATAAACAACTTATACCCTGCTATTTATGGTGAGAATTTTTTTCAGTATCATATCAAGTTATAGTATTTTGTTTAGTTTCAATTTCTAATTTTCTATGCTCATTATATTGTAATTTCAATTACATAAATATGTATTTTAAAATATGTCAACAGGCTACAAAATCGTGTTTTACAATACAGGGTGTTTAGAAAATTTTTTACTCTCCAACATTTTTGTTTCTGTTATAGACTAATACCAATAATTGAAAAATATTTTGAATTTAGTAAACTTTCTTCTAAGATTAATTTAAAATTATAATAAATGTTTTTATTAAGGGATGAAAAGATCATAATTTCATATGCACAATCTTTAACACTCAGCTTTTGAAATTCATATATATACATATTTGTTAGGGATTTTGCCCATGTCCTATTCTAAGTGTTTATTATTTTGTTCATTTCATTTTTGAGATCGTTTTATCAAATTAACAATAATAAATTTTGTTTAGTTTCACATTTTTTTGAATTTTTATTCAATAGTACTGTTTATATGGGTTTATTCAAATAACAATATAATGAATGTTGAATTGAATTTACATGCCAAATATATGAGTGTGATGTCCATTGTCTTATTTTGTATAGTATTTCTACTAACATTGTATATTGAGTCATACCAATAATTGGTTGGTATGACTCAATATACAACGTTTTTACTTAATTTGCTATCCACCAAGGTTAGCAACATATATACAATCAAAGATATTTATTACATCGATTTTTTTTAATAGAATTTAAATTATTAAGTATTTGTAGAGAGAAAATTAAATACATTTTGTATCATGTTTATTAATTTTACAATATACATTTAAAATTATCTGTTCAGGGATAATTATTTAATTTTTTGCAGTTTGAGTCTTCCTTTTTAAGAAATTTGCAATTTTAAAATTACATTACTTTATAATTTATTAATGAATAAAACATTCTAAGAAATATATTGGTACTTATATTGTAGGAAATGTTGCCATAAAAATCTTTGTTTATAATATTACATATAAGTAAAATAGGTTTGTGTTAACATAGTACTGATGCAGTTATAGAATTTTTTTAGAATATGTCAATAAATATTTAAAATACTTTTAATATCAGTACTGGTGAATTCATGTATGCATCATTTTTTATGGCATATTCAATTTTAGTTAACTAGCATTTCAATTTTCATTAACTTTGTAATTAAATTTACAAATTTTTCTCAAAAGTCTTAAGAGTTATGTTATTTTATTTTTACAAGAAAGTATTGTTGCAGTACTGGTAATAAAGTGAACTGAATGTTATTTTCTGTTGTAGTGGTAATTAGGGATCAGGTAAATGATCCAGTATCTTTTTTATATAAAACTATATATTTGAATTTAAAATTATACTAAATAAAAATTTACCACATTCAGACAATTAATGTAAAATAGAAGTTGATGTATGCAATTAATAATTTTATCTATACAATTGATTTTGAAGTTTACCCTTGGTTTATCTACAGGTCTGACATGCAGTCAGACCTATAGCTATGTAGGAGAGTAGAAAAGGCATTGTTATACAAACACTGTATCCATTATATACCTAGCCGTACAAAGTATTCCATACCATGTTTCTTCAACAACAAAAGTTCACCTTTTTAAAAAATAATTTATTTACTTTTTTAGAATAAAACTTGTTTCTTTTTCCTAAATTCATAAAAATCACGTTTAATCATTCAAAATCATATTTAATCACATTTAATTTTAAATATATATTATTGAGTCAAGTTTATTCTTGAAATACATATTTTAGATGGCCTGTCAAATTATATTATAAAAGTTATCAGTTTACATAAATTACAAAGCATAATTGAGTATAAAGTTCACGATGAAAGTTTTTGTTTTAAATTTGAATCATACTAAGAAAAGTATCTATATTTATTTGTCAAATGCCTGTTACATATATTTCCTAGTAGCAATTCAATACTTGGCGGTGATTACACCTTGGGATGATGAAAACTCACCAGTTTCTGTGAGGCATTATTGCATGGAACAGTGCACTCTTTGTCACCTCTGTCATGCAGCAGCTGTGGTATCACTCCCCGATGAATTGAAGTGACCAGTGCTATTAGTTTACATCAAGTGGGACGATGAATTTTGTTCAATTCAATGAAATGGGAGTGAGTGTTGCGATGATACTATGCCATGCAATTTTATATTCTACTCATATAGCAGAGCTGTTGTTTTGCTTTTATATATCAAAAATACACTATAATAAATTTTTAAGGATAATGTATTTTTGCTTTATAAGTATGACAATACCAAGGAAAACCCATTTTATTTATACGTTTTTTCTTGTATAAAAGTATTTGTGTTGAAAGACTTGTTTAATACTTTAAAAAATTTTTGAATAGTATATTTAAATGTATTTTACAGATCATCTAATATTTTTTCACTTTTGGACACACATTCCAGTATTTTCAATAACTTTTATTGAATGCCCGTAAGTTGGCAAATTCAATATATAATTTCAGTTTTAGAAATTTAAGTTTTTGTTTTTTTAATGATAGGAAAAATTCAATAAATTTTCCTAGAGACCATATTCATCAAGTTTTCTTAAAGTAATTTAATATTTTAGGGGGAAAATTTTAAATTAGCAGATTGTTTCTGATTTTTTTTAAAAAAAATTTCCAATTGAAATTTAATTGTAAAAGTCTGAAAAACGTCTTATTTATATTGCTTTTATAAGATATGTATTATTTTAACAAGTCATTGTGAAATTCATTTAGAAATTTAATTTTGAAAATGAAGATTAAAATTATAAATTATTCATTTAACGCTTCTTCCAATGTATTTGAAATCACAGAAATATATTATCATAGAACATTTCTAAGCTAAAAGCTTTGATAAATTTAAAGTACAACTTTGATTCTATTTTAATTTAGAACAGAGACTACTTTGATTCTACGGTCTTAGTTTAATTCATTTTTGATATTGCTTTTTAGCAATTTTATATAAATAGCAGAAAAATTTACTTAAATATATATGAATATTCTTGAAAATTTTTCAAAAACAATATTTGCAATGCTAAGTGTGATTAAAAAAAATGAGATACAAATTTTTGGTTATAAATTTATTATTGTAATAAGATTAAAAATTGAGTTATATTCTAAGATAAAAGTATTCCTATTTGTATGTCTTGTGTGTGTGATTGCACTTGTTATTTTAATATTTGTTAAACTCTCAACTTTAATATTTATGAACTTAATCACAAAAATAAAAGGTGCACAAAAGATAAAGGTTTATTATTTTTATTACATATTATATTAGATTATATTTATTTATACATTAGACTAGGCATTTTCTAAAGCTCTTTTTAAGCATTCCCTATCTCTGTCAGGTGCACGCATCAGCCATTTTTTAATGTGTTGCTGTACATCAACATCTGTAATATGGTTGCCATGGTGGCAAGTAGAAGCTACAAACAAGCAAATTTTGCTTATATAAATAATGTAATATTAGAAACAAAGTAAGATCAACATTTCAAACATTTTCATAATTGATACCATTAATATTAAATTTTTTGAACAAAACAATTTTAAACATTGCATGGCAATGTAATGAAAAATAAATTTAAAGTGAAAGTATTATTAAAATTAAAGTTTAAATTTAAAAAGAAAAGATGTAAAGTTAATCCATATACTCCCAATCGATCTTTTGATCCAATGATAAACTTAGAATTTTAAAAATACATAAGCAAAGCATAAACGAAAAATAGAAAATATTAATTTTTCCTAACTGTAAGTAACAAACATAACATAAACTCAAAAAAATGTAATTAAAAATTAAAACAGAAACTTATGAAATATTGTATTCTTATCATTAATACAATGGTTATGATTCTGAAATATTTAGATTACATTGAATTATTTCAAATAAACTGTTACATTTGAATTTAAGGATGTTTTCATATTGCACTACATTACTTTTAAAATTTCTACAAGCAGTAAAACTTAGAAAGTTTAAAAATAAAATGCTAATCCATTATCAAATTTATAACTTTCTGGAATGAGGAAAATGGATGTTTTTCACCTTATCCCCTTCCAGTTATACTGCTTTGACAAATCATTTGTCATTAATTCCATCAATATATTGATCTAATAACATCGCTCGAGCTTGTATCAACTTTATTAGTCAAAACAATCTGCTGAAAATAACAAAATATTAAAGAAATATAAATTTCAATTTAAGTTTTAGTTCCTCAACCCTGCTAACCATGTTTATGCTTATTAACCTATTAACTAAATATTTTTATATAGAAATTTTGTTTGTTTTTATTATACTATTCAAATTGTTTAAATTACTTTGAAATTTACATTATGTCAGAGGAAAAATTCCAAGAAAGATGAAACCCAAACCGCGTTTCTGGAATTATTTCTTTATATTATAATAAATATTACAATAAAAATTTTGAACTTAATTTTTGTTGCAAAAAATATATAAACGCACACTTTAATATCTTCAAATTTCAAGCATACAATTTGCATAGTGTATAGATTTACACTAAAATGGTTTGATTATTTTTCCTTATATTAATATTTGTGCAATATATATATATTTATATATTTGTATAATATTTATGTATTATGCACACAAACTCTATCATAACTCATATTAATATATTGTTTTTATTTATTCCTTAATATTTATCATTGATTAACAAGGAAAACAATGAAACTAGCATTTCTTTCTTCTTGCATAATAACTACTACATATTTCATTAATATTTTGTTATTTATTAAATAATACACTCCAGATTTTTAAAATTTTCTTCTAAAAAGTTCAATTTTCAAGTTAAAAAAATCAACAAAATAAATATTAAGACTCCATATCTTCAATGGTTTGTAAAGGCAAAAATTGAAACTCAATAGGCAACCCAACTTCATTTGACTTGGACTTTAATGTCTTGGTTATACATTTAATACAAATATTAATATGCAAATCGTACAATTTCCTTTCCTAAAAATTGAACAAGTTAGACTAATTTCAACAATTTAATTACAAATAGGACTTTAAAATTCTTATTAATTTTATCATGTAATAAATCATGAAAATTATTTTATCAAAATTAGTTTTCTTTATATGGAAAAGTATACCTTTACCTGTATTATGTTAGTGAAAGATCATAATTTATATTCAGAAAATTTGGATACCAAAAATATTTGAATATTTGTAGATTCACATGGAATTTTATAAAATTCTTTTGAGATTTTAAAAGATCTACCATGTACCATAAATGATTTATTTTCACTTAAGATTATATCATGAATCTTAACAATGCACCATCATTCATCATGACACAATTGTTTCCTTCTGAATTTTTAAGTGTGAAATAGGTTCCTCTTATTTTTAAATAGTGCTGCCAGCTATACTGTCTTAACATTAATTATGATCGCCTAAGAAGTATCGACTGTACAATTTCAAAATTTTCTGAAATATCTGTTAATTGCACAGCATTTAATTCTTTATATATTTTATACACTTCCTGAAGGGGTTTTGTTGAAGATATAATAAGTTTTTTCAGCTTCCTTAAATAATTTCCAAACTTGAAAGCACTAAAATTATCTAGGTGGCCATATCTTTTTTACATTTTTAATAAGATGAGATAATGAATGGATATTGTATGTGATAAACTCTTTGCCATACAAAACTGTTCACTGCTCAACGAAGATTCTAAGCAAAGAATCAACATATTCAAAATATTCTGCACAATATTTTTCATTGACCAGACATATTGAAAAATGTAACAAGAGAAAATGGTTGTAGTATTTCTCAGATAATATATTTTGTAATACAACTGGTCGTGTATAGAGAAAAAAAATGTCACCAATCAGTAGCTTTCCAGTGATCCGATCAATTTTAAAGACCTGGATTTTCTGTGAAATTCAATAGGAATAAACTTTACACACTTCAAAAGGTAATCAGAAATTATAGAAATATCAGCATTTCTTAGTCTACAAGAACAAGCACCTTTGCATCAAGGAAAAACTAATTCTTGCACAATACCTAAACAGACAAGATGCATATAATGCAAAGGAAATTTGCTAATCACTCCAATATTAACTCCTTAAAAGGGGATTCTCCTGTAAAATGACTATCATTATTCGAGTCACCATCATTTCTTAAAGGAGCATTAATTTCTGGATAAGTCAGCTTTCATTTACCTTTTTGTGCACATTTATTGCAACTCTAGTAACCAGTAAACAATTTAGCACAAGTAACAAAAGCTCTTGCTGGTGTATCACAAATTACTGCATTAACAAAAAATGAAAACTTTTTACCTAATATTTCTAGACCAGCATAACAATTTTTTAAATCTTTAACTAATTCTTCCAGAAATTCATTGATATTAGGTGTCTTTTCACCAAAGTAAATACCAAGGAGCTGTATGTATTGTCTTTCTAATGCTACCTAAAATTGGCCAAAACTGATAAGATGAACTGTTATACAAAAGCAATCCATCAATATGTAAATTTATGCTTATAATAGTATTTTTAGTTTTCAATCCATACTAAAGTTTTTGTTTAATACTATTATTTAAAGTGAAATGGATATATTCACCTTCTTGAATTTTAGATACAGGAACATATATAAGTACTGAGTAATGCTCTAGCATCTAATGGCAATTCTGTATGATAAGTTTTAAGTACATTTAATATACCATTTATATCAACACTAGTTAAATTATATTTCAAAAAACATTGTTTTAATTTCTCTTTTAAATCTTTAGGTACTGAATTGTTAAAAATATTTTATTCGTTATATAAAGAGTTAAGTATTTCAAAATCTTTAACTGGGGCACTACATCGTTGATATGGGTCCATGTGGCATGATGCAATTATGCATAAAAAATTTCAATACTGGTTTTTAATTACCATATATTATTAATATTATGAATATTTATAAACTAAAACAATAAATAAACTAAAATACACAATAAAATTAATATTATTTCAAACATATTGTTTGCAATTCTTATTCTGAGTTAATTTTACAAGTACAAAATAAATATAAGTTTCATAACAAAGTGACAGAATTAAATAAAGGGGCATTTTAAAGATATGTAATTGCTATTTATTTATAAGAACTGATAGTACTTACCAAAATATTCTGTTATAAATGCTTGTAAAAAATAATACAATTAATTACACTTAATTCCAGAGTGCAAATATAACTAGTAGTAGAAAAGGTAATGGTAAACACAATGATTTTCAAACATGGCTACCACGCATGCGTAGACTTTTTACTTAGTCTGCGCATGATTTGTTTCTTCAATCTCTTTGGTAAATACTATGGCTGCCACTTAGTAACCACTCCATCAACAGACGATGTCAAGCACAATATGTGGTGGAAAAAAGTGACCATTTCATGTATAAAGTACCAGATTCAGACTTATGAGAAAATTCATTGGGAAGTGAGTTGGCAATGAAACCGGTGAATGGCCAGTATAATACCAATAAGCGTCTGCTACTAGGGTTGAATGCTATCTTTAATTCAAGTAGACAACAGTCTATATTCTCTGGAAAAAATGCATTAAAATTGTTGTGGTAAAATATAATTAATCTTAAATATAAAAATCAACTTAATAAGATTTACTTGATTCTAATGAAATTTTGTAATCTGGGAGGCTAGAGTATATACAGTAAGTATTCTGATGGAGATCATGAAAGAGATGCTCTAGCTCTTAGATATAACTTACAATCAAATTTGATTATTCTGTATTTACTTTATTTGCTTTAGAGACTAATGTATGGATTTAAGCATGAGTGTCCACTTATCATTAATCTGAAAAGGGTTTCAAAACAACTTTCAAAAAGTATAATAAAATTGAATGATTGATTGGCATTGATGCAGCGTCATATTTTCATATTGGCAAAAATAATTGAATCATATCTGAAAGCATTAGCTTCATAAAAGCCAGCTCTTATCTTTAAGTGATGATAAAATAGAAAAAAAGTGAACATCAAATTATTGTTGAAGTATCTATTTAACTCATAATCTCACATGATATTAAGGGTTTGAAATGTCATTGATAATTAAAAAACAAATCTTTGCACATGCTTCTCACTGTGTTGATTATTTTACAAATTTCCTTTGCTAAGAGTATGGGTTTCATCTAGATATTGATTCTTGAATAAATATCTTGAAATAAAAACATTTTCGAGGTTAACTCCTATGTTAAATTTAGTCCTGTTGACAAGAAGAAATGTATCTAGTGTTCACAGCAGATATTTTTGCACCTTTTTACCATCACATTATCCAGTTTCAATTTATAGTCTAGGGTGCCACTTATTTGAAAGTATAAAGACTTTACTACTTATTTGTAACATCTTTACATCAAAGTAGCTTATTAACAGTGTTCTGTGTCTGCCTGTTATCTTTTCTTTCGTATCCCCCCAGGCATAATATTTTAACAAGCTGTAATCAATCCTATTGATTTTATTCATGCTTATTGAAGATTACTCCATCTCTAGGATAAAACACATTTTGTGTTTTATGAAATAGTATCTGTTATTACACTTAAAATTCTTGCTGATCAAATTAGAAGGAATAGAAGTAAAAATTGTTAATGTGACTTAGTGTATTTAGGATTATTGCTAATTTTTTTATTAACTTTAAACAATTGCTGATTTGATTGCATTTTAAAATAATTCTTCAAAAGTAAAAGTAAAGCCTTATTTTCAGCATCTGCTTGAAGTATTTGCAGAAAGCTTAAAAATGTTTTTACTGTATTTTAAATTTTTCAGGTCTTAAAAAAAATTTAATTTTATTTTACAAAATGAAAAAAAGTTGACAAGATATAAAGCAGTAGAAATTTCTAGTTATATATCAACATAAAATGATAGAGTTAACTGTAATTATTGGAACATTTCAATTATAAGCTTATGTCAAACAAGATATAAAATATATGCTATTGATCTAGATATATATCATATTTCACACTTATGTATCATAATTTCACATCTGCTGGCATATTCCACTTTATTTAAAAAATGTGCTAAAACACATCATTGAAATTTAATGTGTAAGAAAATGAATGAATTTGCTCTAATTTTTTCATATATAAATATTAAAAAGATTGAAGTTAGCAGTTAATTGTATCTTATAATTTAAAGTTATTACGTGACTGAAATTATTCTAGAAAATGGTTTTATTTTTATTGTGAACAGCTGCATTTCAAATGATAAATATCACAATTTAAAAAATGTAGTTGATTTACATCTTAACTTTGAATCCGGTAAATTTAAAAGGTAACCTTTAGTTCAAGATATTTGAAATATAAAAAATCTATAACAAACGATATCAAGAGAAGGGCAAGTAAGATTCATGATGTGCAATTAAATTTCATCATAATAAATAAGATTCTTCTAAAAAAGACAATTGGCAAGTTCTTACTTATAGGAAAATAAAATGTTGTAAAAATTATTTTTTTGTGGAATGAACTAAAGAATTAGTGAGTGGGAAACAAAATCTATTTTCTATCAAAATTGAGAAATTTTAATGAGTTATTAATGGTAATTAATCACAATGAAAAAAATTGTCAAGGTGCATTTAGAATTTAACATTTAGAATGAATACTTTTCATTGAAGTTGATGGTCATTTAAGAAACGGCTATATAGTTATGAAATGCATAAAATAGTTGCACCATATGATGTTATAAGAAAAACAAATTTCTTAAACTTACCATATTAAAAAGAACAAATTTCGAATTTAGAATAATAGAAAAAGCTCAGTTAAGATCTGAGTATTGAATAAATTGTAGCAATCTAAGGGAATGTCTGTGTTAACTGTATAAATAGTGTGAGAATGCAAATAACATAAAACAAAGCGATAAATTGAATATTAAAGAAGGCTTTAATGTGATGATGTGAGATTTTGGGAAACATGTGGTGCATCATATTAAAGATTTTATTCTTCAATTTGGACTCAAGCAATTTTATAAATCATTATAGGTTTCAACAACTTTGTAATGAAGTGAAGTTGTAAAAAATTAGAATGCTTCAAAACCTTAATTGAGAGTAATTAGTGAATGAGTGCTGTCATTCCTTGTAAGACAAATCCTAATATGACTTAGTTTTGTGCTTATTAGTCTTTTTTCATGAAATAAACATGAATTTGATACATTATTAAGATTTAATTATCAACAAAATTAGTCTTCTTTCTTAAAAATTAAATATCAGTTATATATTATTTGAACTGAAATTTAAAAATCACCTTTTTTTTATTATCTCCCTGTTAATTATGAAGGTTTTTGTAAACTTTTCAGTTAACTCTTCTGTTATGATCATGTTATTACATATTATTGTACTGTAATTGGTTATGTGTTATAGTTTTCTAATATGTTAGCTGATTGTATTTGATTACTTTGCTGGTTCTCTTCTCAGTTCTATTTTCACTTTTGTAAATATTTGTCGTTTTCTTATGTCTTGTATAAAAGTTCATTTTATGTAAAAATAACTTACTATCATTATTATTATTATTATTTAATACAAATGCCCAGATAATTGTCTATTACACTATTCGTTCTTTGACCTAACAATACCTCTGAACATTTCATATTAAAAATATAAGTGCAGGGCACAAGCAAAAATTTGATCTTGTTTATACAAAGGACATGAGGGAGAGCTCCAAGGATTAAATGGATACAAATACACTGTCAAACAGTCATGGCCTGGCCTGTAGGAAGGTGAAAAAGTGTGAAGCTTCCACTTCTAGGAAAATCAAGAATAGCTTCTGTCCCTTAATTAAAAAAAACCCCAAGGTTTACTGGCAGAACCACAAAATGCTCTCTGCTTTATTCTAGCAGCATGTCTTCTCTTAATCAATAGTTTTACTGAAAGAAAAGAAAGGCTACTCAAATGTCTCTGAACAGCTCTTACACCTTTCTTCACCAAAAAGTCAGCAGCCTCATTCCCAGGAATTCCAAAATAAGCTGGAATCCACTGAAAAAACAGATACTTTGCAAGATTCCTGCACTTAGGCTGAAAGATTTTAATAAAGAAAACCTGCAAAGTGTATGAACTTTAATTTTTATCCATTCTGATTGCCTCTGTTTCTATTGAGCTGGCAGCCAAAAGATTAGCACTCTTGTTTTCAGTTTAACAGTTTTTGAGTTCGAATCCCACCTTGAGTATGGATATTTGCAGTAGTTCAGAATCCACTTTAAACTGTTAGGTCCCGGTCTAATTAGCCCTCATGTGCAAAAAATTACCATTGAATAACAAACTAAACTGCCTCTGTTTCAAGCAACAGCACTTCCTAATTTAATTATTAAATTTTTAAAATACCTTTCTGGAAATAATGTACATTTAAAAACATATTTCCAGTAGACAAATCCATTGAAAAAACCTATTACAAAAGTTTAATTTATGCATGATCCATTTAAAATATTCATATGGAATCTATCTAAATTATTTATCTAAGTTTTTTATTCTAATAATTTAGATAAATTATTTAGAAGAATACTTCCCTTCTTTTGATAAAAATATACCCAAATTGTTAAAATTACTTTGGCCTTAAATGAAAAATAAGTTAAGCCATTTCTTTTTCAGATAAATTATTTTCAAGGTGTTTATAATTTTGCTAAAAAATAATAAGTCTTGTAAAAAAATTGAATAAAAAATTCATCTAGAATAAAAATAGCAAGGTAGTAAAGAGATGTAGAGTTTAATAATTAAAGCATTGACCTTAAAAAAAGTTAACTTGAGAATTTTGAAATTTTATTTACCGTATTTTTCGCCGTATAAGACGCACCCAATTTTAAAGGAGGCAAATCTAGAAAAAAAAAAGATTATGAACCAAATTCTGTAGTAAAATATTTTATATCAACTGTATAAAGTTAACAGCAGTTTAAGAAAAATTTTATGTCAACCATGTAACATACTAAGAGCTATCTTTACTCTCATAAACAGTCAGCAAACAGTGAAAGTAACAAAAATAAGGCTTTCATGTTTTTATTCTAACTGGGCAGCAGAGGGCCATGGTGGGCTTTTGTATTTGCCGTATAAGATGCAGGCACTTTTTCCCCCCGATTTTGGGGAGAAAAAGTATGTCTTATACGGCGAAAAATACGGTACTTATATTTTTAAGATTGCCATTTGTAGAATTTTACTGCAGAAAGAAGTTTTGGTTCTTGAGTATTCTTGAAACACAGTTAGGTATTTTGTTTTATCATATCAATCTATAAATAAGAGCCTTGTGCACTTATTAATCTTGAACTATTTTCTTGAAACTGGTGTGGGGACAAATTTAAAATTTCAACTACTACGATGACATTTAATATGTAATTTAATTAAAGAAACAACCTGGTTGTGTAAAGTGATGGTTATTGTACTTATAATGTTTTGTGGCTTTAATCATTGTACATTTCAAATTATAAATAATTAAAAACGATAATTTAGCACTGAACAGTGTAAATATATTTACTTCTGACTGATATTTCATTAATCTGAAACCTCCTATTGCTTCATTATGTAATTAAATTGTTAAATGATCTCATAGTTTTAAAACTATTTTAAGTTTTATTGTTTGAACTGTCACTACAACAATTCATTTTCTGCTGGTTTCTTTCCATCTTTTTATACTTTGCTGGAGAATTGCTTATAAGTAGATTCTATGATATATAAATGAGATGTACAAGTATAGCATATGAATGAATGAAAAATGAATTTCTGATTTCATTTTGGGAGACATTGTATTAATGAACAAAAAGAGCACCTAGAAATATAAGTTAAGTACTCAAATAATAAATAAAAAGTCTAAAGTTTTTAGATATTATTTGATATATTACTATAATTGGTGAAATATTATGCAATGCATTTAATTTTGGATTTTCACAAAAGTGAAATAAGTTGCAATCAATTATTATTGAAAATAAATATCACATGATTAATATGAAGACTTTATAACAGACCATAATTTTGTGTAGGTAAGTATATACCCTTTCTATTATTATTGGCCATACTGAATTCTAATTGCAAATTGATTTTGTTTTGCAATTTTTCACAAATTCTAGTAAATAATAAAAATATTTGTTCAAAAAATGTTGATTAATATGGGTGAGGATTAAGGTTAAAATTAGATGTTTTGACTACCATTTTAAATTTTCATTGAAGTTTGCATTGCAAGTTTTAGGGATGATTATTTACTAAACATTTTCATTGGCAGTTTGTTTGCTGATATGTCTGCATAGTATTGATAATGTATGAAAATTTTCTAACCCTATACATATAGTGCAGTATACTGAAAATAAATAGCAATAGACATATCCTTAATATATTTTTCTGCTGGAAGGAAAGTGTTACAATTATGGTAAGATTGTTTTCTTGGAGTGGGCTTTCTTCCCTTTTGTTGAATACCTACTTTTTTCCCCATCATATTGGCTTAAATCTATTTTAACATTATTGGAAAATTTTCACACTATATAATATCAGCCTAACAAGACACAATAGAATAATTTTAACTTCACCATGTAGTAATCTTGCAGATTGAAAAAGGGTTTTGAAGCCATGGTGCAAAAAAAAAAAAAAAAAAAAAAAAACCTCATGAAATTCCTTTTCTTTTTAGGATTTTTTAGTAAAAATGTTATAGAATAGCATATAACAAACTCAAGACATTTCCTTATTTAAAACAAAAAGTAGATTTTTGAATTGTCTTGTTCCTTATTAATGTTCATCCTTACAAATTGCAAATTTCAGACTTTATAATTACAAGTCTCTTGTAAGTTATGCATGGCAGTTGATTCAACTACAGGTGTTCACTTAAAGTTTCATAAGTTAAGTTTTCAGTGTTTTATATTTTTTGCATGGAATCCTAATTAATTTAGAAGTACAATTATCTCCAGATAAGCTTTTCTCATTTGATTCATTTGGTGAGACAAAATTTTCCTGTTTCTTAATTCCACTTTGTGATTTAAAAATACACTTACCATCTCATCAACTCTACACCAAGCTTCTTGAATTTCATGCTCTGATAATATTTCAATATGCATTATTCTTTGTAATATTTTCAATCTGTATTATTGTTGTGTTATGTATTATATTTAACATATTGTAGTATTAGAAGTTAAAAATATGCTTACATTATTTTCTTTACATGGGAATAATTTGTCATTAATCTGTTGAATGTCGTAATGCAATTCAAAACTCCTTTGTTTCAAACAGAATTTAGTTGAAATGAATTTTCTCAATTCCTCTTAATTGCTGATGTTTATGAATCTATCCAAGAATGTAAATGCCTGAATTATGTTCAGTCTCAACTCCCCTCCCCCCATTAATGGTTGAGGACAGGGTTTTTTCATTTAAAATAATTGCCTTGTATTAACAATTTCTGTTTCTTAATCAATAAAGGAAATATAGGTTAACTAAACATTTTTCATCATTTGTTATTTGATTCACTGTATTCAGTTTAAGCAATGAAATTCATAATTAGTATGTAAAAATTAGTAAAACCATGAGATTCTAGTTTAAATAAATCACAATGCATTAAGCAAGTCTTGAAACTTCCACTGGCTTTGTTAATAGAAATGCATTTTATTTAATAAATAAATTTCATCGTGCTATTTTAGAAAACAATATGCTTGGATTTTTTTTTATGTGCCGCTTGACACTAATAGCAATGCAATGCAGATATTTACATTCATTTTATTATTTTTTATTTCCTACTAACTAATGTAAAAAATACAAAATGTGAAATATATATGTATCAAAGATTCTACGAGTTTATACAGTGTAAATATGAGTAGTTGATGAAATGATAATCAGTAAGTTTCTTTAAGTATTAAACTATAGATTTTTCTGTGAAACAGTTAACATCATTTTAGGAAGATGTTTATCTATTGTTGTGATAATTCATATTTTCTGATAATATACTAATCTCTAACATTATTGTAAAAACAAATATGGAATGTCCACCTACTGTAAACAACTAAATACCTTTTATAGGACAGTAATTGATTCATGAAGTCCTTCAACTCCAAAAATAGTGGGATATGACATAATTTATGTATACACATTTTAGCATTTTCACGTTTCTGTTGAACAAAGTTATTTAATTGTTGTTCAACAGAAACATATGGTTCTATTTTGAAATATTCAAAATTTTTAAATTTGTAAATATATTAACTATATAACTGTTTTTTACTTGACAAAATGTGTTTTAATAATCTTAAAATCATAGCAGTACTTTTTTTTTTTTAATTCTCCGTTTAAGGAAATCTTAAAATAGTTTGCTGCAATATGCTAAGCGTAAAAAATTCTAATTATTCAAAGCATTATTTATCATTAAATGTGCACATTTTTTTCAGAGAAGTTATTCCATAATAAATTTTATATCAGTTTGGCTGACAGTATTAAAAAAACTTACATTGTGAAAAATGTTAACAGGATTTCAGCAGATCCTGTTAACAGAAAAATGTTAACAACATTTTCAAAAAAAATAAAAATAAGATCCTTTGGAATATTTAAGAGTATATAATTATGTGTTATTTTATTTTTATATCAATGTGTTAATTGACATAAAAATATTTCACTTTGATTTGTTAGCAAATATACTCCTGTGTAAGGCATATATGTAATACAATACATGTTACAATAATTGAAAACAACATCAAAGTGGATTCAAATGAATATTAAATTTCTTTTTATTTCTCCAAACTCTTTTGTAATTTCCAAAATTTAAAGTTCAGGTTTCAAATTGCCTTTCACGTGATGTAGCTAAATCTAATGTTTATAAAGTGGAAAATAGTTTTAACATTCAAAGTTTGAGGGAAATGGTTATTAAGTTTATTTATTAGTTATTAAAGAATATTTGTATTAGAGGTTACTCTAATATATTTTACATTTTCCCCAGAGACTACTATCTTTAAAAAAAATATCCTTGTAATTTATATTAAATTACTCTGTTTTCTGAAGATATAAAATTTATTGCAGAAAGCAATAATTATGTACATACTAGAAAGGGAAGTTTTCCTGTTAGTATACTTCTACCTTCACGTCACAAATCAGCAAACTTTGGAAACTCAGATGGGGAGGAATCCGTAACCAGTATGTCTTCACTTTTCTCTGAAGAAAGCTCAGATGAAAGTGATGATGTTGTGTAAGTAAAGAATTTTATTTAGGCATGTAGTTCATCCCCATGTTTGTATGATTATTAGATCAACCATAACAGATTAAATGCCAAATATTTCTTGTTAATAACAGAAACATTTTAAACAAAGAATTTTTTGCAGTTTGAGTTTCCAATAATCATTTTTTACTTCTTTATATTAAATTCTATATTTCTTAGTTCTAAAATCACCAAATAGATTTTAAAAAACTAGAGTTCAATTTATTTAAATGTATTATAAAATTTAGCAAAATGAAGTGAAGTTAGCTAATAGTTATTACATGGGAGGTAAGTTGTTGTTGAAAATTAAACAAACTATTTCAAAACATTGTATATGTATTTAATGTTATTTGGGAAATAACCATTTACTCTGCAAAGTCAGCAGTACACAACATGATTTTATTTTCAAAATCAAATCTTGCATGTTAATTTTAGCCCTATTTTAGTTCTTGTTCCATAAAACCTAGCCAACCTCTTTGTTCTCTTCCAAGGACGTTAACTTATTTAAAACTTCAATTTTTTTTTATTTTAACAAAAGTTTTCAAGACATCCGCAATTTTTTTATAATTGCAAGAACAATGACAAGAAGTTTAATGGTTAAAGAATGTTTCTACCCTGAGATAACATTGATATTTAATCTCTATTACAATGTTTTTATGTCTGTCTTTAGCCTGCCTGATGCTAAAGAAATTAAAAGAAATTCTTTTTAAAGAATTTGTTAGCATTTAATTAAAAGAAATTCTCTTCTATTTGGCCAATTTGCAAGGTATAATATGTTATATAATTTTAAGCTATTTCTGTTGACATTTTACATTCTTTTACTTACTCTGTTTGTGAACATTCATTATTCATAGGAAAAAATTATATTAAAAGATGAAAACAAATGTAGTAGCAAAAATACTATGCTACTAATTATTTGCCTTCATCTTTTTAAACTGTGAAGAAATAATTTGCTTTATTTTACATAAAAATGTTAGTACTATATTTTGAATATATCTAGAAATGTAAATTATTCTAATTAAAAGTATGCAATGATTCTTTATTGTCTTTATTATATATTTTTGTTTTAGTCTAGAACTCACACAGTATTTTTTTTTCAAATTTAGTGCATAATAATTTATTATAATGTATCTTATAGACCCATATAGTATATATTCCTTCAATGTGATTATCTTTCAATTTCTACTTCTAATTTTTTCTGAGAAGTTTTGCAAGCTTGTTTTAATAAACATTTTGAAATAAAACATTGTTATTTTTTTATTTCAAAAAATGAAAACTTTTTGTAGTTTTATGGAACCATGATTGCTATTCATTTTAACTTTTTTCCCAATGTTTTCATGTTTTTCCAAAGCCTTGACTTCCATGCATCACTACTTTTCCTTCAAAATTATTTGTAAACTTAATTTACAAATTAGAATTTTCAATGTTTTCTTGTTTAAGTTTAGTGTGACTCTGTCAATTTAAAAATGTTATTTTTAATTCAAAAATAAATTATCACATTTTTAATTTTATCATCTTTTTTTTTTTTTTTTTTTTTTTTTTTTTTTTTGTTACAAAATGCATTTATAAAGTATTCATTCTTAGCATTACCAAAAATTACATTTTAAAGGTTTCTTCCTTGATTTCTTACTATTATTAAAAGTTTTCTCAACTGGAGAAGATCGCTTTTCACAATTTCTTCATTAAGTTAATGATGAAAATTATAATTATATTCAGGATTAGTGTAAATGTCAATTTACGCTTCAGAATGTTGCTAGTTTTATAACTATCAGTAATTATTTATTAAATGTCTTAATCTTGTATTCACATTTTAATATAAAATTCATTATTAAAATGGGAATATGTGTTATCATTGTTTTTGCAAATCACTGGTTCTTCTGGAGTTTTCTTACTTTACTGGAATTTCATCAGGTATAAAGAAGAAAATAAGAAACCATGATGTGTTTGTATTATGCACTACTTGCCATTAAAATTGCTACACCAAGAAGGCGACATGCTACAGACGTGAAATTTATATGAAAGGAAGAAGGTGCTGTGATATGCAAATGATTAGCTTTTCAGCTCATTCAGACAAAGCAGGCGCCAGTAGCGACACCTACATTATGTTTAAATGAGGAAATTGTTCAGCCGGTTCCTCATACACAAATTGCATTTGAACGATGTTGCCTGGTGAAAAGTTGTTGTGATGCCTCGTGTAAGAAGGAGAAATGCGTACCAGCACGTTTCTGACTTTGATAAAGGTCGAATTGTTGCGTACCGGGATTTATCTTATCGCAGTATTGCTGCTTGCGTCGGTCGAGATTCAATGACTGTTAGCAGAATATGGAATCGATGGATTCAGGACGGTAATACGGAACGCCATGCGGGATCTCAACGGCCACCTATCGCTAGCAGCCGAGAAGACAGGCATATTATCCGCATGGCCGTAATGGATCGTGCAACCACGTCACGAGCCGTGAGTCAAGAAACGGGGTCGTTTGGAAGACAAGTGTCTGCACGAACAGTTCGACGACGTTTGCAGCAGCATGGACTCTCAGCTCGGAGACCATGGCTGTGGCTTCCCTTGACGCTGCGTCATGGACAAGAGCGCCTTCAATGGTGCGATCCACGATGAACCTGGGCACACGAATGGCGAGACGTCATCTTTTCAGATGAATCCAGGTTCTGTGTACAGCATCATGATTGATTTCTCAGGATCTATCCAGCCAATTTTTTTGAAAATTTAATCACTTGTTATTTCTAGTATAATATATTTGTCCAATAAATATTTTGTTATCTGCATTTCTTCCTGGTGTAGCAATTTTAATGGCCAGTAGTGTATTAATTTTACTGGTTCTTAATTTCTGATACTGCTTTTTATGACCGTCTTTTTGGTTGTAGCTAAAAGTGGCTCCTGAAAGTTTATTATAGTCTTTTAATTGATGTTTATTTATTTATATTTTGTTAGCTTATGACTTGCTATTATCACCATTGGATTAATTTCTTGAGTGCAGAATTTCTTCAATCTGACTGATAAACAATAATTTTCTTTTAAAATAATATTGTTGCTCTTCATTTTTTTAACTAAAACATAATTTGGTTTTTAAGTAATATTTTTTTTTTTTATTTCTAATGGCGGGCACCCTTGAACAAGTAAGTACATTAGCCCATTTGCCACAACAAGGCCGGAAACTGCTACTCATTTTATCCTTACCCGGTGGGCACCTGTGAACCAAGTCATGGAGGTACGAGTAGCATCGCCCAGGCCACACCACTACAAACCTGCTTATAGGGCGGGCCACATTCATTCATCCATCATCTGAGGAAAGGACAAGAAACACAGAGAGAGAGAGAGAGAAAGCACATCCATGCCCGAGCCGGGATTCGAACCCAGGTCCTCCCCATCTATAGTCAATTACGCTAACCACTAGACAGGTTGGGCGGCTTTTTAAGTAATATTGAAGTAAATAATATTTATGAAAATAGAGATAAATTAAAACTTAAACTAATATGCATCATTATTATCTTAACATCTGTAAGTTACAGCTTAGCTAAACTAATAATAATAGTAGTAGGCTTCAGTCACTAATTGTACACTATGTGTGTAGCATATTTTCAATTATTGTAAATAATGTTGTGTAATAATCAAAAATTTTGTTGTATGCAGCTGCAAATACAGTATATATTAGTGGGTATATAAACAGTAGTCATTCAATTTTGCTATCAATGTATGTTAACAAATACTTTTATATGGTGTGTATGTACACGTGTATATTTTCTAAAATAGTTTTATGTTATTATTACAAATTTAGTTATTTGATTGGTATGAAGACTTTCAATTATTAATTTGATTTATGTAGTATTATTTGGAAAAATTTTGCGCTATATTTTTTACATTTTGAAGAGGTGAAGTTATATATTTTTTTATTTCTTCAGAATTTTGTTTGAGAGTTAAAAATTAAGTTAATTGTTTTTCAAAACTTAATTTCTTAGAATTTTGTATTATTTCTAGTGTGCATAACTTAGCATCAACATTTTTCAATTATACTCAGCAAGATGTTTCTCTTCTAATGAATAAAATTTTTAATATGGGTATATATTTTGTTATCAAAGACTGTGGAAAGTTTCCTAAAGCAAAAATAAATATAACTCACAGTGTAGAATGTTTAAGAGATTTTATTGAAAATTTAACTTAAGTGTAAATGATTGGCTGCCCAAAAGGAAATATAACACAATACTAGGTTGTACTTAATAATGAAAAATATCTCTTAATTGTAATGATTGCCTTATTGAGCCTCTATATATTCAACACTAGATTTTCCTTCGAGTTGTTAAAAGTTTTCTCATTCAGCAAATGTTGAGAGAAATAAAATAAATTCCTTTTAAATAGAAACTCCTTCGTATTTTCTATAGAGGAGAAGGGCATGGACTGTAATGATTGGTTAACCAATGAAATATATTTGTCATCAGACTCCTCATAATTTTGAACATATATACTATGAAATATTGTTTTTCGCAGCTCTGTTATCAGTCTAACAATTAGCATATTGTGAGAAATTTTATCTCCATGTGGTGTGAATACTGTTTCCTTTAAAACAAAAAAATTTTGAAGATTTCAATATCTCACTCTTTCCAAATAAAATAAAATTTATCTTGTTTGATTTAGAATCTGAACTTCAAAAATATTTAGTCACCATACATCAAATTGTGCATTTTTGTATGTGGAATGAACTTTTATGCATTGTATGCCAAGTTGGCAGCTGAAAAGTTAGCATTTTGTCCTTTGGTTAATCAATTAGCAGTTTCAAATCCCAATTTTGGGTTGGATGTTTGTTGTTCAAGTTGTGTAAGTCTCAATCTAATTAGTAGTCATGTGCAAAAGAAAAGGGTGAAAAAAGGGAACAAACCAGCTTTGTATTATATCACAAGTTATTTTTCACGTGAAACATCAAGACCACTGTTACTGAGAACAAGACTGCGATTATGTTTTAAACTTTATTAAGACTTTTTCAAACTAAAATTATCTAAATAATTTCTTATTATAAGAAAGTAATAAGTATATACTATTTATATTGGAAAGAGAGACTGAAAATTAAATCTTGAAAAGGAAGACTCTGCTTGTTCTGATTTTCAGTGCTGAGCTGCCAACTGAATAGTTAGTGCTCTTGCCTTTGGTTCGACAGTTTGTAAGCTGAATTCCCACCTTAGATGTCTGTAGTGGTTCAGAATTTATTTTATACTGTAGGTAACACAGTCTGATTGGCTTTCATGTGCAAAAAATGGCCATTGAATAACAAGCTAAACAAACGATTGGGAATGATCATGACTTCATTTAACCAACAGAAAAATTCATGCATATTTTTTATTGTTTATTATTATAATTTTTTATGTTCACAATATCCATCAGTTTTTATTAACATCTGTACAGTTGTTTTGGAGTCAGGCAAGGGAAGTTGTTAAGTGTATGTTATTATAAAAATTACGACCTGTATAATTATATTTCAAACATTTGTTACTAAATTCATATCTATAATTTCTGTTACCTATATTTTTCAACTATAGAAGTTTTTTTTATTTTTCTTCAAGTAATATTTGTTTAAATTTATTCTTAGTTATTTCTTACTTAATTATTCTTTCTCATTTTAAATAAGAATAATCAAAAATGTAATTGATTTCCTAAAATAATACTGATAATTTATTACAATTTAATGGTTAACAAAGGAGGTCTCTTATTGCTTTTGTTTGTTTTTATACAAAATCATGCATTAAAAAATAAACAGGCCATTTCAATATTTCTCATTATTAAGAAATACCTTCATTTCAGTTTCATGGTCAAATAAGAATTGTTTTAATAAAATTAAAAATTTTAGGAAACACATGTATCCTGCTGATGTGGGAAGTCGCATTGGTGTAACTTATGTGATACGAGAGAACTTAGCTGAAATGTACATTTTATTGAATGGTAATGTTTTTGGGCCATGTGCTACAGATATTCCCTATAGGAGGGGTCCAATATATGCTGTCATTGATTTATATGGTACTACAAAGCAAGTTCGTATAATACAGACACTTGGCAGTAAGTAAGACAACACTTTATAATGCTTTGTGAAGTTAGTTTCTTTAATTAATCTAGCAGTAGTAATTAGTACTTTTTATTTGAATCACTGATTTTAATATGTTCAGCTTCTGTTTGAAATAATTAGAAAAAGTGTGCCTTTTTAGTAAATCTGGTGCAAAACATTTTAATACATTATTACATGCTTATTCTATATACCATTATACTAATTTTATATTCTGAATTTCCAAAAATTGTATAATAAAATTAAGTTTCTTGGATTAATGAATTTTTATGCATATTTATATAACTAAAACAAGCATGGGATAAATATTTATGTATGAATTTGTTCATTACATAGTTTTCTTAATTATGAACAATTAATTATATGAAGTGCATTTGATATATTTTGAAATAATTAAATTTCTTACCAACAAAACTATTTCTATGTAAATCAAGTAGTTTTAAACAGTCAAAGCTACAGAACCTAGGATAATAATCTCCATTCATTTCATATATATTGACAACAATTGAAGGTATTGTTGAATCAAGATATACATAATTTTACATTATAACTTATAGTTAAGTTTTTTTACATTATTTTCTAATTTGAGGCTTATAGCTTTGATACCTGATAGCAAAAGTAAAATATCATTAAAGATAAAAAAAAATTGAAATCCAAATTCCTTTGTTTTGGCTTTTTTCCCTATGTTTAGTATATTACTGTGGCTAGATTGATGACAGATTCAGCGATTCAGCTGATAGCTGCAAGTTAAAATTATTTTGAAGGATTTAAAATGCAAATCAATATCATTGTTTATAAATAGAAGTTGATATAATATTATATTAGCATCAACCTTATTTCTAAATCTGTTTCGAGAAAATAATTTTTTATGGACATATACAAGAGACATAAAATTGCAACTGTATTGACAACTTAATTGTTCTGTAATGAAATGATAGTCATTTGTTGTACTTGAACGTATTTATGTTTAAGTGCTTAGTTGCTAATAAGAACATTACTAGAATAAATTTTTCATTCAATTTTTTACTCAAAATTATTTAAATATAAAAGTTGCTTTGATTTACATAGCTTCAATTCTTAAAATATTTTTATGTAACATACTGTAAATTTTTAATATGAATAAATAGGCAATGTAAAAAACAAGCCATTTGAAATCTTCAAATTTTTGCTAACAGTCACTTAGTATGTGTAACAGTATACTACAGTCCATCATTTTAATATATATATATATATATATATATATGTGTGTGTGTGTGTGT